>CALNXI010003956.1:0-7500 GCA_942486025.1 Porites evermanni
ATCGCTCACTGTAGCACCCGGGAAACACCTCATCTGAACTTTAGTGTTATTTTTTGACATTTTCCACCATTGTAATCCCTTCACAGTAGAATCGCCAAGAATAACTACCCGATTTTCTGAATCTTGTTGGTGAGATTGCCGATTGAAGCTTGTGCCGGGCCGTGAGTTACATAATGTAACAAATTATAGATTACATAATGGAGAATTTGCCTGTTTCCAGAAAGAGCATGCTTGTAGCATCATTCATGTGGTTAGAGATTCTTTTGAAGATCTTGAGGTTAATGATGAGACACTGACTGGCGCTGACAATCAACTTGTTGAGACTTTTGACCTTGAATATGGTGGAATCTATAACAGCAGCGAAGGCAGTGACAGTGACTTTTTCACAGATTTTGAGTTATAGTAATAACTTACTTCTGTTAGAGAAAGTATTTTTGTCTTTGTTGAAATGCACCATTTAGAATATTGGACATATTTTTGATCCAGCTAGCCCTGCCAATCAACGCAGTTAAGTAAACGCCGTCTATTCATGCACAGATTTCAGTTTCAGGTTTTGTCTCAAATCGACCCTGCTGCCAGAATTGGGTAGCAGCAGGGGTGATTTGTGCCAAATTTGTCCGGGGCATCGAATAAGCTACAGCTGAAGGAAAACCTTTAACAGCAGTGTATTTTATGTTTTGACAGTACATCAGAAATGTTTTAAAGGCCCATGTTCACTCTAGATGCATTGCGCACCCTGTACTTAAGAAAAAACATTTCGCGTAGTTGAAAATCGTTGCCTTCAGTGTGTAGAGTCAATCTGTGTGAATCTTCCACAGTTCGTTAAAGCTGGTGTAAAAGAAAGTCTAAATAGGTTCTCTTGGTATTTTTCTTTACATCTTTTGGATATTTTGGTCTGGTATCGAGCCGTTTTGTTTCTGAGTGTTTGTTTCACTGCAGAACTTTTGATGGCAGTGCCATCAAAACGTACGGTCGGAAGACCACTTCAACGGGGGTAACCGAAATACATTAGTCTCTGTGAATCCATTTTCTTAATCTCTGGACAGCTGGGAAATAAGCTCTTGGCTGCAAATTCTACAGACACCATGTTTACTGAGTTCCTTCTACATTGAATGTTCAACAGAGGTCCTGTTGAAATCTGTTGAAAGCAAAACAAGCGAGTCAATCTAACATGAACAATGCTTTATTTAATTTAACCTATAAGCGAGTGATATCCTTAACGTAAACTTAGCATCTGGCGTATCCTGGCCTATCATGATTAAAGCTCTAAAGTAGCAAGAACTATTATTAGCAAACCAATCCTTAGCAAACCTAAAGAAAGTGTAACACAGCGATTACAGCAACAAGAGTGTACGCAGAGCTGATTTGATGCTTTGCAAACACAATTTCTCGCTCAAATCTCACCTGGTGCTTAGACGTTTCGTAATTTTATGATCTTCGTTGTGTTTATCGGACTCAACAAAGCGTCTATACGCATTCACTACCAGTTTACATCTTGAACTGCTTTCTCCGGTGACCGTTAACGAAGTTGGCAATTTATCTTCCTCCATTTGGAAAAGAATTAAAGTCTTACTGGCCTCTTTGATACTGTTCCTTTTATGCTTCGGCCAAGTGTGAAAAAGGTGGTCTCCCTCGCAGTCGTTTTTAGCATCGTCATGCAACGCTCCTCAAAAGTGGAAGCCAATCAAAACACTGCATTTGACAGAAGACGCATTTCAAAACAAAAACACAAGCGTGCAATGCTGTTTGGGTGAACATGGGCCTTTAAACGGTCTTGAAAATAAACATGCTTGAGAATAGGTTGTTCTCTCTCTTTTTTAATTCTTCTGAATCAAGGGTCAATTTGTAATTCAAACAGTTCATTCCACCTTTCAATTCCTTCACTTTTAAAGACAGAACATGTCTTTCTTGTGACTCTTCAACCACTTGTTAAGCTGATTGGAGGTCCAGCCCACTTAAGATGTTCCTTTGAAAATCTGGAAATTTGTCATAGTTACGTTCAGAAGATGGATTGAAAGAGAAAAGCCCCCCTCTTTTGTGTATTTCTTTCATAAGGGCTGCAAAATCCTGGGTCATTATTGGCTGTGTTGATGTGCCCAGAAGGCTCCTTGACACCTATCTTGTGCAGCATTTGTTCTAATTAATGAAATCGCTTAGCTGTATCATTTAGCTGATTTTTCCATCACATTGACACGTAGACACCTTAGGATCTTCTTCAAGAGATTATTTAAGTGTTCTAAGTGTTCTAACCTCAAGCCCAAAGAGGTATTGTGGCCTTTACCACCTGCATTAAACTACCTTGCAAGGTGGTTGAAAAAAACCTAACCTAGTTAAGAAAATCGATTGATCTTGCTGGTTTGCATAATCTGGTTAGAACTCGGTTAAGACTGTGGAAAACTCGGCCGCACTTGCAGCTTTTTTAAACGAGTTAATTTCAATTAGTTAACTGGAAATAACTTGGTTAAGTCCCAAAGTGCTGCCGCAGCCATTCAGTACAAATATTGAGACATTGTTATCAAATAAAAAGGTTAATGAAACTTACATTAATTTTGTTAAGTGCACAAACCAGTAGCAAGGAGAAAGCACTTCTAGCATTAGTAAAATAAAATAGCAGTCTTTATGCTGCCTCACTGCTTTCAAATAAAAATAATCGTAATATGTAATAATCCTAATAATAATAATGAGGAACAAAAATTGAGGCATATGTCTTAGAGAATTTCGACCATGAAATGTTGCTTAACTGGTTAAAAAGGGCAAATAACCTGTTCAGATTTCTGTTTCGTTACACCAGTGTGTTTGTGGGGAATATGCCTGAGAACAATATCTTTGAAAGACTTGAATGCAGGAATCCTGTCACAAATTATCCGTGCAAACAGAGGAATTAAGTCGAAGTAGATCTTCATTATCTTGATAGGATGGCAGAATTTCCCAGTTCCCCACTTGATCAACTAATATGAACGAAACTTTCTTACAGAAAATTTAGGACTCAACTTCATCCTGATTGCAAGGGNATCTTTGAAAGACTTGAATGCAGGAATCCTGTCACAAATTATCCGTGCAAACAGAGGAATTAAGTCGAAGTAGATCTTCATTATCTTGATAGGATGGCAGAATTTCCCAGTTCCCCACTTGATCAACTAATATGAACGAAACTTTCTTACAGAAAATTTAGGACTCAACTTCATCCTGATTGCAAGGGAAGTTAAATGGCCTAAAAAATTAGCCTTAGTTGCCTTAAAATTAGCCAATGGTTTTTTTACAGATCCTTTGAAAAGTACTTGGAAATATTGAATGAAAGAACTTACTTGAAATTATAAACTTGAGACTCTTCTAAGTCATAGTTTCCTTGTTTATCACGATCTGTAATGCAATCGAGCGTTAACTGTCAGGTTTCTGTGTCATTGCGTGGTCTTCATGTTTTCTTTTTTCAAAAAAAGAAATGTTGACCGTACCAGAGATTTGCAATGTAATTTATCTGAAAATATTCATCGATTTCTAATCTATGCTATTAAATTCACGTAGTTAAATGAAATTGAAAACAATTAGTGTTCCGAACTAACTGATTACTGCAAGCCAAACACACTATCGCGTTGTGACTGGGTTTGTTTATCAAAGAGAGTTCCAACGGCTGTTGCTAAAATTAAATTCTTGTAGAGCTAAAAGTAATTAGGTTCCATTTTGGTGCTGTGCATGTAGGCTTTAAACGGAAAAAAAATCGGCACCTATTAATTAAAACCAAAGAAGTATTTGACATCGAACTCATCATGCAATGCTCCTCTCCACAAACGTGAAAATTATATTTTTATTACCTACACATAAAAACGATTCCACGATTCAGTGTTGATGGGATATGCAATAAAACGACAAAAAATGTAACTAACTTTAAGAGACTTTTTTAATATTGCAGAAACTGGGAAATGATGCCGAAAAATACGGCCTACTTGATGACAAAATTGATATTTAGATGTCTATTGAATAAACGGGCAAGAAATCTTAATACAAAAATTAAACAGTAAAACTGAGAAAACACTTATCTAATGGTTATAACAAGATAGCTATAATGTCAATGAAATTTGAAAATGCTTTACAACAAGAAATGCGCACTGAATCCACATATGTAAGTCGATTAAAAAAAGCAACTGAAGGAAATGTTTTACATAACGTTTCCTTTTTTTAACCTCTGTACTAGTGTCCTTCGTTTTCCTCGGTGCTAGGTGTTAATTTTTCCTTTCACTTGTTCCCATTGTTCTTTAAATACTCGCGAATCAAACTTGTGCTGTAGAGTTGACATAATCAGGTGCATTTTATAGCAGTCTAGCTGTTGAAATCCTCTTACTTCTATCCTGTGTTACCTTTAGCTAGTTCTTCCTCGCTGAACAGAATCTTGGCGCAGGCAAAAGCATACGTTGTCCACTCAAAGAAAGCTTTGGCTCTGGAAGATTTGGTTCGATGGATTGCAGTGGAGCTCATGGGACGGGCTGGGACACATACGCTTACTGTGACTGGAAGGTGGCTGGATATGATGACACTCGCTGGTTAGCCTGAAAAGTGATGGGAGTAGCTGAAGGCCTGGCAAGGGTTGCGGCAAATCTTGTGATGCATTTTCATGAACAAACTCACTGGAGCTTTCTTCCTCAGTTCCAAGGGTACTCATTAGGGCATCACTGACAATACTTCCAAAGGACTCATCGTCGCTAAACTCATGATTCAACGAGATAATTGTGATTCACGAGCAAACAATGTGACATGTGAATGTCTTCTTTCTTATATGCAAGCACTATTTGTTGGTGATTCTTACTTCTTTAAAAGAACCCGAAACAATTTGGAAAGGCACGAAACTAACAAAGTGATATTGAGGCTACAGGTTTTAACAACTGTACTCCGCTCACTGTGAAAATTAACTTCAGAAACTTATTGCGACATCATTATCTACATGGAAGTGTTTAAACCAAACACTGTGTTCTATGAAGGGCTTTCAAAAAGGGTGGTTCTTTGTACTGTATTTGGTGGCTCCTAAAAGAGCCGTGTTATATTCAAGTGACTGAAGTCACTTTTCACTGCTGTCGTGGGGTTTGTCGTGGTAACCCTTTGAGGCACAATAGTTTCCTATAATCAAGGTCGTAGTAAAACCATTGATGTCTTTTACTGTCAACGTTGTTGTTGGCAATTGTATTTGGCGCTCTCTTTTCTGGGCTGTAGCTTGTGATGAGGCACAGGACTGAGCGAGAAGAATCAATCTACTGATGATTTTAGGATTGCACCCGTTGCCTTGGAAAAACAGCAGAAGTTTGAATGTCTCCTTGTCACCCATTGGCTTCTCCTAGAATTTTAAGCGAGTATCCTTAGGCCATGATAATCTAAGTAGAAGCATATTCACCAGTAGAACCATTGGAATGATATTTTCTATTGGTACCAATCGTACCATTGGTAGCAATGGACCGTCGGAATTACCCTGTACCCTGCCAGGCCACCTGAGAAAATAATCTAAGTGACCTTAATGAGATGCATTTTCACCAATAGCACCATTGGAATGGCATCCTTTTCTATTTTTACCAATCGCACCATTAGTACCAAAGAACCATCGGAATCGCCCTGTATCCAGTTAGATCACATCGAAAATAATCTTAATCCCCTTAATGGGATGCATATTCACCAATAGAACCATTTGAATGACGTGCTTTTCTGTTGGTACCAATTGCATCATTGGTACCAATGGACCATTGAAATTGCCCTGTACCCAGCTAGATGATATGGAAAATAATCTAGGTCCCCTCAATGAGATGCATATTCACCAATAGAACCATTGGAATGATGTGCTTTTCTGTTGGTACCAATTGCATCATTGGTACCAATGGACCATTGAAATTGCCCTGTACCCAGCTAGATGATATGGAAAATAATCTAGGTCCCCTCAATGAGATGCATATTCACCAATAGAACCATTGGAATGATGTGCTTTTCTGTTGGTACCAATTGCATCATTGGTACCAATGGACCATTGAAATTGCCCTGTACCCAGCTAGATGATATGGAAAATAATCTAGGTCCCCTCAATGAGATGCATATTCACCAATAGAACCATTGGAATGATGTGCTTTTCTATTGGTACCAATCCTACAACGAACCATCGTAATTACCTTGTAGCCAGCTAGATCACATGAGAAGATAATCTAAGTGCCCTTTATGAGATGCATATTCACCAATAGAACCATTTGGATGGCGTGCGTTTCAACTGGTACCAATCGCACCATTGGAATTGCCCTGTACCCAGCTAGATCACATGGAAAATAATCTGTGCCCTTAACGAGATGCATATTTAGTAATAGAACCATGGGAATGATGTGGTTTTCGATTGGTACCAATTGTACCATTGGTACCAATGGACACCCTTGTTATCACTACTAATATGCCTCGTGCCATCTCATACCCAAAAGATTGTAGTCTTGTGGACGCACAGGAATAATCTGAAAAGCATTCTTTATGTCTGCCAAAAAAAACATCCTAGACCAAAGGTCTTTATATGGTGAATAGCATCCTGAGTAGTGGCATAACATACACTACTATGGTCAGAGGAGATGCTATCATTCACAGAATTAGATAGATTGTGTGTAAGACGGAAAATCCCCAGGAGTCTTCTTCCGCACAACTCCTTGGGGAGAAATGCAGAAAGGGTAAAAGGGATGAGCAATGAAAGGACCAGCCAAACAGCCGGCATCAAGTTCCTTTTTTATTTTGATATCCATAATATCAGGATCTTCCAAGGCCAAAATTAAATTTTTGGCATCTGATGACTTACGTAAACCATCGTAGTGTATAGCAAAACCTTCCCTAAAAACCTACCAGAAAGAAGGAATACCACCCTTTCCGCATTTATGGGTGTTGCCAAGTTTGTTTGCCAAGGGTGTTTGCCAAGGCTTTGAGGGTTGGGACTTGGCAGGAAGGATTGTTTCCCAGTGTTTTTGCTTTGGGAACGAAAATTACATTGACTCGCTTTTTTTAGGGCCTTCGAATTTGTAACATAAATGCTTAAAAGCACAACCAGGGACACACTGGACACCTCTATGAAATTTGAAACAAAAACCTTTAGGGATACCTTGCTCATGAGATCTTAGACACCCTGGAAGTGTTTGCGGCTTACTCGCAGTAGAATGTTGAGTGCCCATCCACTACTCCCAGTGGATGTTACACCAACGAAAGGAGGAGGGCTGCGCTTGTCTCAAAAGACAACATTTTTCATCGTAAAAGCACCAGTTAAAACCACTTGCTGCCAAATCCTGGATCACCCCACAATACTTCATGAGAGCCAGCGCCTCATGAGGGTGTCGTCTAGTGTATATTGCAATAAAAATATGGAAGCAACTTAACCAGGTTTCAATGGTAAAAATTTTCCTTGGTTTGACTATGGGCTCCAGATATAAAGAGGGCAACTGCTCAGCAGTTGTCCTAGCTAAAGTAACTTGCTATCGACTTTCATGGACTGTATTAGTCAGTAGGGCTCTC
>CALNXI010003956.1:17500-27863 GCA_942486025.1 Porites evermanni
GCTGTAAACAACCAAGCCCTGGAGAATAAATCTATCTTGTTCCTCACAGGGGGTTTATTTTTCCGGTCATGAACCCTACCTGCTACCCAGCTAACATTCCATGTAACTTTACTGTAAGACGTTTGGTATTGAATCCACTCTCTTCCCTTGAAAAATGAATCCATATCCGTATACTTAACAAGCGTGCTTTTTCTTCTGATCTAAGGCATTTGAGTATGAAAGTGAAAAATAGTATAATCTTACCATTGTTAGACAGTTCCTTTTATTGAGAAACCGTTGTCTCCTTCTTTTCTTCTTGTCTGCNTTTCCCTGCCCCTCTCCAAACTGATCTTTCATTTCATGAGAAGATCAGAGCATACGTCCTCATCCCCAGAATTGTAAACTACCACTTCCTTTGCTTCCACTGGGGCAATCGTACTTCTCAGTTCCTTTATAATTATCTTCAACTCTTCTCTTTCCAATGCTTTCCTTACTTCCCAACTCTTTTCCTGGAAGTTAACATTTTTAGTACTTTTATGAGACATTGATATTGAAACCATTGTGGAAAAAAGGAACAGTGATTTGTTAACAAAATAATAATGATTACTTATATAATAATAGTAATTGATCAGCGGCACTTCATTAACTGTATAGCGAGGTTTTTCCAGAATCTATCCCCATTCTTGGGTTGCTCGTGTTCTGTATACTTTAAAATGCATGAAACATGACACCACAGAGAACTGGTGTTGAGTTTAAGGTCATACTGATGTCACAGTGATCATGGGATTGCACATGCTAGTGATACAACAATCATTAGATTCGCAAGCACACATAATGTACACAAGCACCGTGCTCAATGTGCTAGGGAGTTGAATTCAAATTTCTCACTTACCCTCGCTTATCTTAACCTACTGGCTGTAAACAACCAAGCCCTGGAGAATAAATCTATCTTGTTCCTCACAGGGGGTTTATTTTTCCGGTCATGAACCCTACCTGCTACCCAGCTAACATTCCATGTAACTTTACTGTAAGACGTTTGGTATTGAATCCACTCTCTTCCCTTGAAAAATGAATCCATATCCGTATACTTAACAAGCGTGCTTTTTCTTCTGATCTAAGGCATTTGAGTATGAAAGTGAAAAATAGTATAATCTTACCATTGTTAGACAGTTCCTTTTATTGAGAAACCGTTGTCTCCTTCTTTTCTCCTTGTCTGCCTTACTGTGAGCTTGTAAGATTTTTTGATTCTTTTTCCAATAACGCCTCTAGTGGGTAATAACACACCACCTGATAACATCATCTCTCTCACATACTTGACCATCTCAGTTCTCACAGAGTCTTAAACATGCAAACATGGGATGTTACAAATTTTAAATTATTGCAGTTGGCACAAATTGAATGAAATAGACAATACACCCCACATGAGTCACATCAACTGTTAATAGTTTAAATTTAAAGGAAAATGCACGTCCCAACTTCAATTTTCAACAAATTATATTAAACATACTATGTATGGTTCCAGAAAATATCCAAACCCCCACCATGGAGGGAATGGGAAATTCCCGGGTTGGTTAGAGGCCCAGGAAATTCCAGAGGTGAGGGGGGTTGGACAATTAAAGTTTGAACATTGCTTCTTACGGACCTGGTAGATCATTCCTAAGACATAAATAACTTAATATGTTATTAATGATTGTTCTTTTTTTTTCTTTACTAGGTTTTCTTTCTTCCCAAAGCATTTGGGATACAATTTCAAAAGAATTAGACCGACTACAATTCCTTTTATAGCATCCTCGAGATTTGACTGCCATACTTGTTACCAGTCTCCCCAAAGACATCAACACATTCTGCAACAAAATCACATCGTGTTAGTCAATCAATAAACTTTGCTTCAAAAGGCAGGAGGTTAAACGTCTTGATCTCAGAATGTAGAGTTATTTTTCTATCTCCTCTCTGAAAGCATAACATGTTTGTGATCACATTGGTATTACAAATTCCAACATTTAACACAGGACAAGAAACCACAAATCTGCAAACTGAAACGTAGCAGAAGTGCGGTTAACTGTTGTGGAAATGTAATGGCTGACATGTATTTCCGCTAGTAGATATGTGACGATTTCTGGTGTTTCTGTCACATTGTTTCACAGTGGAACTGTACCACTTACATGTTTTTGTCAAGTGTCCGTTCGTAGAAACACTTTCCATTGACGGACTTAATAGCAGAACTTGCGGAAACATGAGAAAACGTTTCCGGAAGCATCGACATTTTCTGTTTCCACTCCATAATCAGGATAGCTGTTGGCTGGTAATCTCGTGTTTCTCGTTTGGTTTTTTTACAGTTAAGGGATGAATTTTGACCGATTGCCAAGTAAAGGTCTCCGGAATCCTGGCTCAGGAGCGCTATCACGTGTTTCCATTCATAATTTAAGTCCCTTAGCATTTATAAATTACGGCACATGAATAATCTAGCAGATCAGTTCACATTAATATTTTTATTTACTTATACTTTGCACAATGTGGCTATCGATATCGTTGTAAGTACTACATGCACAGTACGACGTAGTACTGGTATATTTATTGGCAATTAAGTTAGGATACCCTGTTTGCTAGCTAGATCATAGATATTTGCTCTCTAGATTAAAAAATTGGATGCACACCTCTGAAGCAATAATAATACGACGCATAACAATAACAATACATATATTTGCAGAATTATTGCAATAGTACACTTTTTTCTATAAATAAACCAACAAAACGATTATGATCGCGGCATGCTTGAAAAAGTAAATTCTTAAGAAAGTTCTCTTGAAACGAAAGCAAAATTATAGTCTCTACATCACAAGATTATGGCCTTTCTTTTCGAACTACCCAGCTAGGGCCGTTAATCGGACATGGCCGTGTAGAAGGTCTTTCACCACGGGGCACAGTAGCACTAACTCGTCATTGCTTTTCAGTTAAGCGGTTTGAATATGTTTCATCCAGTTTGGCCTTGATGTTCCTCAGTTTACTTCTTTCCCAGCATAGTTTCCTTGTTTTCCTCGGTTTTGGGCCACTGCTTGGTTGCGTATCATTGTCGTTTTCCTCGGACAACATAAACTGAAGGGCGTCTGGAGATGCAAGAATCACATATTCTTGCTTTTTCCTTGTCTCCATTCAAGAGGATTGTAGTCTCCTGACAGGATACCCGTCAAAACGTTTCTGAGAGAGGGCAATGTTACGGTCAAAATCAATGACAACAAAAGCCAATTTAAATTACCAACTAGATGCCCCTTTGGCGTTTACTCGTACCTTGTTTAACTTTGTTTGCCCCTTATGAGAAATCGAAAGCAGCTGACATTATGCACAAATTTGATGAAGCATCTGCGATGATTCTTGTCCTGGAACTGACCTTGTAGCATGCCAACATGTCCACGTGCATGATTGTTTGCTTAAGCCTGTCGAAAGGAGTTTGCTGTTCTGCCCCCCCCCCCCATTACACAGTTAACACTTTTCCTCGTGAGGTCCTATATAAATCGCGCTAATGATCCTTCGTCTGGCAGGCATGAACTTCGCAGAGTATTGCACTAGTCCCATAAACGACCTGTCCTCACTGATGTCCTTTGGAGCTCTCGCTTCTTGGATAGCTGCAATCTTTTAGTTGGGTTAACACCATAACTAGTCAGTTTGTGCCCGAAAAAGGTAAGCCTTGATAGGCAGAATTCACACTTGCCACTATAAGCATCAACCCGACCCATTTGAGGCTATCGAACACCGCAAATAGCCTCCTGTCATGCTCTTCGACACTGTTCCCATGGATAATTAAATCAGCAGTTGTATTTACCATGCCCTCACAACCTTCAAGCACATCTCGAACAATTTGCTGGTACTTCCCTGGGGCAGAAGTCATGCCAAACATAAGCCGCTTGTACTGGCACATGAAACGATGAGTCACAAATGTCGTGATGTGTCGTCTGCCCTCACTAAGGAGAATTTGGTGGAAACGCCACTTCAAATCAACCTTGCTAAAAACTGCCCTTCTGTTTATATTGTGCAAAAGTTCCTCTACAGGCGGAATAGGATGTCTCTCTCTGATAATCGCTTTGTGTGTATGCCGCACATCTAAACAAATCCTGATGTCACCATCACACCAAGGTACAACTACCAAAGGAGAATCCAGCCAGTCGGACCTTCTGGCACCTCTTCAATAATATCTGCTTGTAGCAACTGGTCCAGTTTCTTATCCACTTTCTCGCACAGACCAAATGGTATCCTTCACACTGGCTGAGCAAGGTATCATCTACATGGAGTTAACGATCATAACCTTTGAGAAGACCGATCCCTGTAAACAAATCTCAATACCTCCGTTGAATATCATCCTCAGAATGCTCACTCACGACACTGTTCCCCGGAAGGGGACGGACGTGCAACAAACTGGGTGTTTCCGCAGTCTCTCGTCCAAGCAGAGTGCGCCCTTCACCCTTGACAACCACATTTCCAGAGTCGGCAATTGTTCAGTAGCACCATAGGCAAACAACACCTTAGCTGCAAGGCGTGGTTCGTACTGGATTCCATTAGCTTTCAATCAATTCCAGGTTTGCTGGCCCATCAAATTACACGTAGTTCTAGAGTCAACAGTGCATTAGGCAAGTCTACTTCCCCTACATTGAGAGTAACCTCACCATTATCCGAGTTCAGATGGAACCAGGTTTGGCCAAGTTTGAATGTGAAATTAGGACTTTCTCTGGCTGAGAACGTCTCACTTCCCACAGAATTTGCTTCGTTGACTACATCTCGTCTGCTCCTGTTACTTCCTCTGCCACTGCCACTCTTTACCTTCTCGAACCTCTTCCCTCCATTTTGGTGGCCTTGCATACATGTAATCTGGAAATGTCCTATTTTCCCGCACTTCCTACAAGCTTGATCACGTGCTGGGCAACTCTTATCTCTTGCAAAATGTCCTTCCCTTCCTTCCTAGCCTTTTACCTCCTCTCACAACGCCTGCGTTTTTCGCTCCACCCACGTTTGCTCCTGGATCCTCATGCTTTCCACACACTGTTGAAATTTTTCCTGCCACCAGCGTTCACGTGACTCTGGCTGAAGTTTTCCTCCATTTCTTTCAAATGGCATCTAACGGCTTCCTGCGCCCAATAAACAATCTAGGGTAACAGTTTCCTGCCCTAAAAACTTGACCTAAATGACTTAAGTAGCACTTATCAATAACTTGATGATGAATGTAATCATCCTGCAGGACCCCGAAATCACAGCTCGCAGCCCCCTGCTGAAGCCTACACACAAATTGGTCCACTGTCTCATAACTAGCTTGTGCAATCTGCTTGAAAAAGTGCCTTTCAAATGGTACAGTTGACTTTGGAACAAAATAGTCACTTTGCTTCAAAAGGCAGGAGGTTAAACGTCTTGATCTCAGAATGTAGAGTTATTTTTCTATCTCCTCTCTGAAAGCATAACATGTTTGTGATCACATTGGTATTACAAATTCCAACATTTAACACAGGACAAGAAACCACAAATCTGCAAACTGAAACGTAGCAGAAGTGCGGTTAACTGTTGTGGAAATGTAATGGCTGACATGTATTTCCGCTAGTAGATATGTGACGATTTCTGGTGTTTCTGTCACATTGTTTCACAGTGGAACTGTACCACTTACATGTTTTTGTCAAGTGTCCGTTCGTAGAAACACTTTCCATTGACGGACTTAATAGCAGAACTTGCGGAAACATGAGAAAACGTTTCCGGAAGCATCGACATCTTCTGTTTCCACTCCATAATCAGGATAGCTGTTGGCTGGTAATCTCGTGTTTCTCGTTTGGTTTTTTTACAGTTAAGGGATGAATTTTGACCGATTGCCAAGTAAAGGTCTCCGGAATCCTGGCTCAGGAGCGCTATCACGTGTTTCCATTCATAATTTAAGTCCCTTAGCATTTATAAATTACGGCACATGAATAATCTAGCAGATCAGTTCACATTAATATTTTTATTTACTTATACTTTGCACAATGTGGCTATCGATATCGTTGTAAGTACTACATGCACAGTACGACGTAGTACTGGTATATTTATTGGCAATTAAGTTAGGATACCCTGTTTGCTAGCTAGATCATAGATATTTGCTCTCTAGATTAAAAAATTGGATGCACACCTCTGAAGCAATAATAATACGACGCATAACAATAACAATACATATATTTGCAGAATTATTGCAATAGTACACTTTTTTCTATAAATAAACCAACAAAACGATTATGATCGCGGCATGCTTGAAAAAGTAAATTCTTAAGAAAGTTCTCTTGAAACGAAAGCAAAATTATAGTCTCTACATCACAAGATTATGGCCTTTCTTTTCGAACTACCCAGCTAGGGCCGTTAATCGGACATGGCCGTGTAGAAGGTCTTTCACCACGGGGCACAGTAGCACTAACTCGTCATTGCTTTTCAGTTAAGCGGTTTGAATATGTTTCATCCAGTTTGGCCTTGATGTTCCTCAGTTTACTTCTTTCCCAGCATAGTTTCCTTGTTTTCCTCGGTTTTGGGCCACTGCTTGGTTGCGTATCATTGTCGTTTTCCTCGGACAACATAAACTGAAGGGCGTCTGGAGATGCAAGAATCACATATTCTTGCTTTTTCCTTGTCTCCATTCAAGAGGATTGTAGTCTCCTGACAGGATACCCGTCAAAACGTTTCTGAGAGAGGGCAATGTTACGGTCAAAATCAATGACAACAAAAGCCAATTTAAATTACCAACTAGATGCCCCTTTGGCGTTTACTCGTACCTTGTTTAACTTTGTTTGCCCCTTATGAGAAATCGAAAGCAGCTGACATTATGCACAAATTTGATGAAGCATCTGCGATGATTCTTGTCCTGGAACTGACCTTGTAGCATGCCAACATGTCCACGTGCATGATTGTTTGCTTAAGCCTGTCGAAAGGAGTTTGCTGTTCTGCCCCCCCCCCCCATTACACAGTTAACACTTTTCCTCGTGAGGTCCTATATAAATCGCGCTAATGATCCTTCGTCTGGCAGGCATGAACTTCGCAGAGTATTGCACTAGTCCCATAAACGACCTGTCCTCACTGATGTCCTTTGGAGCTCTCGCTTCTTGGATAGCTGCAATCTTTTAGTTGGGTTAACACCATAACTAGTCAGTTTGTGCCCGAAAAAGGTAAGCCTTGATAGGCAGAATTCACACTTGCCACTATAAGCATCAACCCGACCCATTTGAGGCTATCGAACACCGCAAATAGCCTCCTGTCATGCTCTTCGACACTGTTCCCATGGATAATTAAATCAGCAGTTGTATTTACCATGCCCTCACAACCTTCAAGCACATCTCGAACAATTTGCTGGTACTTCCCTGGGGCAGAAGTCATGCCAAACATAAGCCGCTTGTACTGGCACATGAAACGATGAGTCACAAATGTCGTGATGTGTCGTCTGCCCTCACTAAGGAGAATTTGGTGGAAACGCCACTTCAAATCAACCTTGCTAAAAACTGCCCTTCTGTTTATATTGTGCAAAAGTTCCTCTACAGGCGGAATAGGATGTCTCTCTCTGATAATCGCTTTGTGTGTATGCCGCACATCTAAACAAATCCTGATGTCACCATCACACCAAGGTACAACTACCAAAGGAGAATCCAGCCAGTCGGACCTTCTGGCACCTCTTCAATAATATCTGCTTGTAGCAACTGGTCCAGTTTCTTATCCACTTTCTCGCACAGACCAAATGGTATCCTTCACACTGGCTGAGCAAGGTATCATCTACATGGAGTTAACGCTCATAACCTTTGAGAAGACCGATCCCTGTAAACAAATCTCAATACCTCCGTTGAATATCATCCTCAGAATGCTCACTCACGACACTGTTCCCCGGAAGGGGACGGACGTGCAACAAACTGGGTGTTTCCGCAGTCTCTCGTCCAAGCAGAGTGCGCCCTTCACCCTTGACAACCACATTTCCAGAGTCGGCAATTGTTCAGTAGCACCATAGGCAAACAACACCTTAGCTGCAAGGCGTGGTTCGTACTGGATTCCATTAGCTTTCAATCAATTCCAGGTTTGCTGGCCCATCAAATTACACGTAGTTCTAGAGTCAACAGTGCATTAGGCAAGTCTACTTCCCCTACATTGAGAGTAACCTCACCATTATCCGAGTTCAGATGGAACCAGGTTTGGCCAAGTTTGAATGTGAAATTAGGACTTTCTCTGGCTGAGAACGTCTCACTTCCCACAGAATTTGCTTCGTTGACTACATCTCGTCTGCTCCTGTTACTTCCTCTGCCACTGCCACTCTTTACCTTCTCGAACCTCTTCCCTCCATTTTGGTGGCCTTGCATACATGTAATCTGGAAATGTCCTATTTTCCCGCACTTCCTACAAGCTTGATCACGTGCTGGGCAACTCTTATCTCTTGCAAAATGTCCTTCCCTTCCTTCCTAGCCTTTTACCTCCTCTCACAACGCCTGCGTTTTTCGCTCCACCCACGTTTGCTCCTGGATCCTCATGCTTTCCACACACTGTTGAAATTTTTCCTGCCACCAGCGTTCACGTGACTCTGGCTGAAGTTTTCCTCCATTTCTTTCAAATGGCATCTAACGGCTTCCTGCGCCCAATAAACAATCTAGGGTAACAGTTTCCTGCCCTAAAAACTTGACCTAAATGACTTAAGTAGCACTTATCAATAACTTGATGATGAATGTAATCATCCTGCAGGACCCCGAAATCACAGCTCGCAGCCCCCTGCTGAAGCCTACACACAAATTGGTCCACTGTCTCATAACTAGCTTGTGCAATCTGCTTGAAAAAGTGCCTTTCAAATGGTACAGTTGACTTTGGAACAAAATAGTCATCAAGCGCCTTCATCGTGGTGGTGAAAGAGAAAATCTCTTCTTCGCTGACCATTGTAAAATAGATTTGCACATCGACTCCCGCAGCGTGTAAGAGAAGAGCTCTCTTCTGCTTGTCGTCTGTAACCCCTTTTTCTGTCAGATACGATGCAAAAGATCGTTTCCATCGCTTCCATCGTTGGCTGATACCATTCAGATCGCCTTTTGGGTCGAAAGCCGTCAATGACCCAACATCCACCAAAAGCATTGATCATTGCATCAACACCGCCAGATCCCACTTTGTTGCTTGCATTCACCGTGCCGCCTTCAAGGCATCTTTGAATTTGTCCCAATTAAAAACCATCCAAATGTCTCAACTGAAAATCATCCTCATCGCCAATGTAAAGTACTGGGTGCGCTGGTTACAATTACACAACTAACAACCTTTAGTGAATTATTTCCCACTTTTTAAATACGTACTATCTAAATCTTTATAACACCTAACAACACCTACTACCAGTTATGAAATGCATAATGAAGAGGTAATTCCCTTGACACTACAGTTATGTGAGGTAAGATTTCATATGCTCTGGGTTTGTTTGTATCTCTTTATGTATATCTGCTTATGTACATACGTTATATACATACATTAAGTTTTCAAACCATTCTTAAATCTCTCACTCAGATGTCCTTTGCTTTAAAATTGGCAGTTTCCATCCTGGTACCGAATTTGACCTCAGCCATCTTTAATGATTAACAAGGTCATGTGACATAGTTGTGCAAAGGGTCTATCACATGCACATGCACAAAATGATCAAGAAAGACAGAATTGGGCCTTTTTCCAAAAAGAAAGTATTTTTTTAAGGGCAACGCCATAAGAACCTAAAAGTGACAACTCCCAAAGCAGAGTTACTTGTGGTATGATACGATTAGGAACTTTACTCGAACAAAAACCAAATACACGCCACTTATGTCCTTGTGTTTGACTGCTGTGGAGGTCACATTCTCTTCAAGGATTGGACTGGTTTTCTTTTTTCATTGACAGGTGAAAGGCGCACAGCAATACTTTATCTGTCTCGGGTTTGCTACCAAACCAAAAAGGAAGGGTCCACTCTTGTTGTTCTCCAGATGCGGACTGTTTGGATAAGGTACTATTTGTCTCGAAGATAATATCCAAGAAAATAGATTTTAACTCTTGTGCTACTTTGAGCTGATTGCGGGAAAAATATAGTTCTTAAGAGGAAAGGTTTAATTGTCTTGTTAAACTGCAGGTTTTCGTTATTTCTTTGGCTGAGCTGTCTGGTCACTAATGATGAAATATGGAAGCACTCAACAGGATAATTGGTAAAGGAAATAATAGAACTCTACAGTGTTAAAAGGAAGGGGTGCGAGATTTTTAGAGAAAGCTAGAAAGAAAAAGCAGTAGTGACTTCTTGCAGTGGTGGCGGCCAAAGCAAAGAAACATGAGTCAGATTCTCTTTAGGGCAGAAATGTACAGTTGGAAGTTGTCGGAACGAAAGACAACAGCATAAATTGTCAGAACTAAAGAAAGATGGTTTTCCAAAAAA
>CALNXI010003957.1:0-21601 GCA_942486025.1 Porites evermanni
CTTTGGAAGGGATCAATGCTAAAGGAGTCAATATAACAACAGGAGGCCTTCAGCATCTTGGTATTCTTTCAAAGTTATTTGGAGTTTATGTTGAGTGAAGTAGCAGAATGCAATGAAACCTGTATTAAGTTCGCCCGAGAAAACAGCCAACATTTGGTGACACTACCACTGGTGTCCCTGCCAAATAATGCCTGAGAAACGAGCGCAGAAGATATACTACTGTAACGATGTAAAATTAAGTATATTAATTTATTTTCTATTTTATGTGGGGAGTGTCCTCGATAGGGATAACCTCTGACGTTTCCTTTTATGTATCCCTACATAATAAAATATCTTAACTTTTAGTAGCCAAAGTCCAACTTTTTCTTTTTCGTCTCAGAGGATGTCTGGTACAGTGTTCAATCAACACAGGTTTTTACCTCCTTTTTCTGCTTTTAGTTGGACTACAGCATCTTAAACAACTCAACATGAACAGCTGCAGATATGTAACTGACATGAAGAAACTTCTACCTGTTAAAGAAACCTTGGAACAACTGGATATTGGAAACTGTGGAGGGATATCAGATCTAACACCACTGCATGAGTTAACGTTAGTGTCCATCATTCTTAAACTTACTGACCCCATGTACTTTTGGGCTAATTCATTCACTGACCATAAGAAATCTCACATGGTCCATTATCCTTAGAGAAATAGGGACATCACATCCTTTACTTTAATATAATGAAAAATTTGCCCCCTTATTTTTCGGAGGGGGGAGAAATAAATTATTTTCAGAGCATTTTAAAGATTCCTCATTATCTGTAAACAGAATGCAAAGGAAGTTGTGTCTGATAGCCTGGGGCTGGTGTGTTTTGCATTGGAGGTAGGAAATTCTATTCTTAACTTGCCTGATGAGCAGGTGACATTTTTTTGTAACAAATAACTTTTTAAGAGAAATTTAGAACGATAAGTAAAGTTCATTCCTTCATTCATTCAAGACAAATTGTTTAAATTCCCAATAAAATTTAATTTGTGTGTATTGACAGCTGTTTTTCTAGCTGATCTGACAAAGCAAAATAATTTTACTTGTTATGATGATGGATTTAACAATAAAGCAAGTAACTAATTGTGTATTGATCCTGCACATCAAAATAATAATTAATAATTATTGTTTGGGTTAGTTATAATGACTCTCAGGCTAGTACATGCCACCTACAGTTTGTTTCCCGAAGCGCAACTTTGCACCCTGATGAACCATTGTTTCAGTTCCCAAAATGGTAAAATTACCATCATGGCCATCACCAATTTATTAACCAGAGATAAATCTCACAGAGTCTCTGAAAAATATTCGTCTCAATAACCCACCAACTAGACGTGAACTTCCAACAAATGTCTTTACATTATTATCTTTACATTTATATTTTATTTTTCAGAAAGCTGACAAAACTTCACCTTGTCAACACACCAGGAATAAAACAGAGAGAAGAAGCCATTGCAACATTACAGAAGAAACTTCCTGAATGTGTGATTGAAAAGTAGATTATTATAAGTATTAAAAAAAAAAGCACTTTTAATGACTTGTGATAGTCAGATGAGAGTGTAAACAAAAAACCATGGCCATAAAGGAAAATACTCCAAGAACTTTGTAAACAATGCAAGTCTTTTCACAGAGACCTTTTTGCTGCTTGTTTGAATACAAACAACAATGATCCAAGGGAGTTTGAGGCCAAAAACTTGACAATGAAAAAAGCATATGTTTTGGCAATCTACATTTTACAGTCTCACTAAAGAAAAACGTCCTCTGTGGCGGAATTTTTTCCTAAGTTGGAGACTCATATACTGATTTGCCTCAAAAACCTCTAGGTTTCAGAGACACTCAAAGATACTGAGTGGGTAATTTCACTGTTCCAACAATACAGATAACAAATAAAGTAAACAAGATATCCACATCAAGCCCAAAATATTTTATTTCCACAATTACTGAAAGTATCAAAATTGACAATGTAGGAATACCTGGCTTGTATTTGGTGCTGTTGTAGATAAAAGTGAAACAACTAGGTGCCAAGTACGTAATGCTTTTCCCTCTACTGTCCCTTTTAAAATATGAATGTTATAATATTAGGTGAAGGATGATGCTATTCTGAGGCAAGAAATGAAAAGAAGTTCATATTCTATCTTTCTTTACCTTATTTGATACTGATACTAAATTATGTATAAACCCGAAAATTCAAAAATACAGTTTCTTGATTTTCAAAACCCTAGTCCATGTTACCACGCAAGTACCAATATTTGTTTCTGCATTCGAGGTTTGTCCATTGTTTGGTCTATGTCCCTAAAATCTTCTTCCTTAAATTTTCTCTAATGTCTAAAGTTCCTTTAATATCCTTAAATGCTAAAACATCCTCCATGGAAAGATACTTTCCTATGCTTGTAATTTTTCCTTTGTCAACTTGATTTCCACTCTTTAAGGAATTTATCATGTTTATTGCATGGGAAACGGAGTCTTCACAGGTGTAAAATGCTGGGAATAGTTTCATCTGCCACAAGCTCACAAACTCTTGCTCTGATTCCTGTAGAAATTAAGTCACATAGTAAATGTTCAGTGTTGCAATATTCAGACTGTACCTACTTGTTTTCTCCCAACATGCCTCACTATGACTTAACTACTCAGTTAAAAACTATGGGCAGTCAGATGAAGAAAATGATTGCCAAAAGTCAAACCCTCTTGATCAGCTTTTGTATAGGTTAAGTACCAATAACAAATAATTTACCGTATTTTCTTGATTAAACACCTGTCGCGTTAATTAAATATCGGCAGTTTCTCCTGGTGCTCTTTTAAGAAAAATATAATATATGGCCAGATCAAGCCTGTTAACACCCTCCCAGATCTGCATAACATTATTCATATAAAATGAAAGCCAAATTCAATACTGGTAATTGAAGGGGTGCTTGGAGTAAAGCCCTCTGTGACTTCGAAGAAAATGCTAGAATCTCCTTCCAAATTATCTTGTACCTAGAGCCTGTAGCTGGCTGAATCGTTACGTCAGTGCGACTTGAGGGAGAAATGTTCTTCCACACAGAGAATGGGGAAGAGACACTTTGAAATCCTCACACCTTCAGCACTCACTTATAAGCCTTTGCCACCACACTTGCAAGGAAAAATTTCACCAGCTACACTGGCTAGCAAGTGGGTTATGAAGAATTAGCCAGGGTATTTAAGCCAATCACAAACAGAAAAATTATAATTAGTTGAAATGAAAAGATGATGGGGGTGACTAAAAGTTTGTATGTATGTTACAGGTCAAATTTGATTTAACCTAAGTTGATTCTCAAACTCCTTTGTCTCCTAGCTCTAAGAGGCAAATGAAATTGAGAATTGACTTGGGTTAAAAATATTTAACCTGAAATTAAATTTAACTTGTAACATAAACATTGTATGCAAAACATGGAGAACAGTGAAGAGAATGGTGCATCAACATTAGAATTAAAGGGGTAAAAAATGGACAAGTTAATAAAAACTCTCATATTTATAAACTTAAATCCACACCTGTTTTATATCCAACAGTGCCATTGCCTTGTCAAGTGGCAAGCCAAAATACTGCAGTTTCCCAAGATCATTTGGTCTTGCCATCTTCTTCACATTGTCTCCAACACCAAACACAACTGTCACATACAGCCCTGTCACATCACCAACTGAAACACAGACCGTTGTCATGAAAGTGTCATCAGGAATGTGTGCCCCGGCAGGAATCAGCACATTGCTGATAATACAGTTGCTGCCAACAGACGATCCAGAGTTGACTTCGCAGTACTCTAGCACTGTGTGCTGTCCCACAGTGGATGGCAGTGTTAGGTTACAGAGGATCAGACAACTCTGATCGGTGATTTTCTCTTCACTGATTCCTGTTCGTTTGACCATGACTTCTGGCAGAAAATGGCTTTCATGCCTGAAATGAATAGTAATTTAAAAAACAACAATCAAAGGACCTTGCTATTGAAATTAACATGTATGACAAATAAATTAATGCATTGCCAAGTCATGCCATGTTGATATGACATCAGGGCTGTAGCAAGACAAAGGGAGCCTGTTTTTCATTATGCCAGCCATTTTAATGTTATATCTCACCTGAAAACAGGATCTTTACAAAAATGTTGGATGTATTCTTTGGTAGTACCAATATGGTAGAACTTGGATTCGTTAAGTAGCAGTAGATTAAGAGGTGTTCCTTTCAAGAACTCAAAAATCTTTTTCCTCTTTTCAACCAATGATGATGTCTCTTTTGTCACATTAGCAACATTTTTAGTGTAATCAGCCGATGCCTCCGGCCCAAGTGCTTGAAGAAAATCACCGTAGGCATCAATTTCACAATCAATTGGTTTAATTTCATCAGCAAAATCATAGAGTCTCTTGGCTGTGTTCCAGTCGACAAAATATGTACTGTCAGTGTAAACATGTTCCTCGCCATCACGAGTAAATATGATGCCATGGTTTCTCATAATATCTATTGATGGCTTGTGGAGGAATTTCCTACATGATGTTTCAGCAACAGGAGGTTCAATCTGATGCAATAAAACAAGGTACAAGGTTTTAGGCTATGTACACACAACAACGGACAGATTTTTGACACCAAAGAGACAGACATGAGTAGCCAGTATAGATAAGAAATGAGACATTCATCAGGAGTTGAGTAAAACTAAGCCTCAATCGTCACCACCCCTCCTGTTGGCAGTGGTGAATGTAGGAGTTTGCTTGTACATCACTGGTCAACCCTTTAAACCCTGATATCAAAATTTTAATTCTCATTATTTTTGTTGTCCCTGTGCATTTTTAATAGAAGTAGTTGGGGGGAATTTGTTTATAGAGTAAGATTTATCCTCTGTGATCATGTCCACAATTCTCATGACCACTCTATTTTATAAAGCATTGACATTTAAAGGAGAAATTTCATACTAAATATCACTCTTAAGAAATAAAGAGTTAAATATTTAACTGTAGAAAATGTTTTTCTAACAAATCAAACAACTTTATTATTATTATGAGACTGGCACTCAAGTCTTTGTAGACTGGCAAACCCATGACCTTTGAATCCCCCACAGGTGGAGGAGGTACTAGCTATAATGGCCACTACAGGGAAGCTCTACCTAACAGTGGTGCAAAACTTTGTTGAGTAACCGCCCCCTCCCCCACCCCCCAGGTCAAATCTCTGGCTGAATTGGACCTGGGAGCCCAAAGAAAAACACTATTTGAAAAGAACCAAGAGACAAAAACCAGCTCAATAACAATTCCCGTGTGTGAACACAATGCAAGATAATTAGGCCCCACCACTGTCCAAGTAGTCTGGGACTTGCCACTCTTGCCCCCCTGCCTCACTCCTTACTTGTGCTGTAATAAATAGGCCATTAATTCCGAGTTCCAAAAATTCTCACTTTCAAAACAAGGCTAAGTGCAACTCTTCTTTTGTGAAAATGAATTTATTTTTTATGAGAATAAAAAATCACCTTTGCACTTAACCTTGCTTTGCAATACAGGCTTGTTGCAACGTAGAAATGGCTTATCATTTTTTTGTTTTAAAACAGAATAGTTTCTTTCCACATAAAATTAGCTACACTGTACATTAACTCCCATCCCTGAAAAAGTTTCACAGACCCAAATTAGCACCAATATCACTAAAAATTTGCTGTTTCATATCATTAACACCACAAATAGTGCTTCTTCAAGTAAATGCAATATGAGTTTTCACCTCATGATCAGCAAGCACAAATACACCATGAGTTGTACCAATGATAACAGGAGAAGGATGAGCTAATGCTGTGAAGCCTGGCTTTGTAAGAGACCAATCTCCCTCACTATTAAACAGCTCAATACAATCTGAAGCAACCACAAAGAGACCAGGGTTCATCCGTGATGGAAGATCCATAAACATAGCTATCTGAAGTTCAATCACTTGATATGGAGGATCACCTGAGAAAACAAAATTGCATTCTATGTACTTCACTTTGAAATTTATGAGCATGAAGGAATGTGTGTGGCTGTAACCTTTGAAACAACTGGGTACATATAGGCAATGCTGTGATGGAATTTTTATATCCCCATGAACTGCTTTATGCTCAAGAGGACTATATCTTGTTTGATTTGATCTCATTGGGATAATCAATTTTAATCTTTGACTTTGATATACTCATTCAACAATTGAGCAAGCAACCTTGTTCTAAGGATTTGCTCCTACTTGTCCAAAAAAGCATTATTTAAGTATACTTAGTCTTTCTCTTNTATTTTTTACGAGAATAAAAAATCACCTTTGTACTTAACCTTGCTTTGAAATACAGGCTTATTGCAATGTAGAAATGGCTTATCATTTTTTTATTTTAAAACAGAATAGTTTCTTTCCACATAAAATTAGCTACACTGTACATTAACTCCCATCCCTGAAAAAGTTTCACAGACCCAAATTAGCACCAATATCACTAAAAATTTGCTGTTTCATATACACCACAAATAGTGCTTCTTCAAGACATAGTAAATGCAATATGAGTTTTCACCTCATGATCAGCAAGCACAAATACACCATGAGTTGTACCAATGATAACAGGAGAAGGATGAGCTAATGCTGTGAAGCCTGGCTTTGTAAGAGACCAATCTCCCTCACTATTAAACAGCTCAATACAATCTGAAGCAACCACAAAGAGACCAGGGTTCATCCGTGATGGAAGATCCATAAACATAGCTATCTGAAGTTCAATCACTTGATATGGAGGATCACCTGAGAAAACAAAATTGCATTCTATGTACTTCACTTTGAAATTTATGAGCATGAAGGAATGTGTGTGGCTGTAACCTTTGAAACAACTGGGTACATATAGGCAATGCTGTGATGGAATTTTTATATCCCCATGAACTGCTTTATGCTCAAGAGGACTATATCTTGTTTGATTTGATCTCATTGGGATAATCAATTTTAATCTTTGAATTTGATATACTCATTCAACAATTGAGCAAGCAACCTTGTTCTAAGGATTTGCTCCTACTTGTCCAAAAAAGCATAATTTAAGTATACTTAGTCTTTCTCTTTATATCCTTGTATATGATCGCATGTACAGTAGATTTCCAAGCTCACGATTATATTGTAAGTTATTATATTGTAATGTTAAGTTATTATTGCAAAATTGCATGTTATTTATCATGTCTTAACATGTCTTCAGCATATACTCCTACAGTCCTGCACTTGTGTTCTATCATGCTGGGCCCACAGTCCCACAGTCCAGTAGTTGATGAGCACTTAAATCTAAGTGACTAAAACAAGTGCTCCTGCAGTCGCCGAAAAGTGAATATTGAGTGGGTTTACAACTAGTGATCCCGCACTCCTGCACTCCCACAGTCAATGTCAAGTAACTTGTGTGCTTACAGAATGAGGCATACTAGTTCTCCCACACTCCCCCAGTTAAAGTCAGAATTTATCATGCAAATCAGGTGACTGTGGCAGCAGTTTTTTAAGTTAGATATTTAGTGGGTCAGGTATTCTGCAATCTAGCCCAGACACCTAGAGTTGGTCCCTGTCTTTCTTTACTCCTTTTATTCGACTCTCTATAGGATGGAAATCTCTCTAAAGGCCAATTTAAATGGTAAGATTTTAGCTTACGACTATTGTGCGCAACTAGTATATGTCATGACTTCGACTATCCACATGTACACAATTTTCACTTACGACATCCACAATGTGTTGTATGAATGTCATGGGTCTAATTTACAAGACACAATCTGTCATAAAGTCATGACGTATGCCCCGGGGGACACTCCCGTTTAAAAGTGAAAGGGGTGATCGTCGGAAAATTTTGAGAACACCCCTAAAAGATACCAGAATCTTGTTTTATGGGTGTGTCCCAAATTCATTTCCACCCCTAAGAGGTACCAATACAACAACAACAAATTATTTAACTGGCACTGCAAATTTTAATAGTAATAAAGGTAATTTTTGAACACTTTTTTCTTAAGGACTTTTTGAAAGTCCTTGAAATGCTAATAAAGCTTATCAACTATGGCAGCAGTCATTTTAGGTTTTAGTACCCTAAGCCATACCAATCCAGAAATTTAAACCCCTAAGGGTACGACAAGCACCCCCATCACTTTTATAGGGGAGCAATCCCCCCCACCCCAACCCTCCTCCCGGACTCATGCTTATCATCATTATCATTATAAGCAAAAATCGTATCGTCTAAATCGGTCTTACGACAGACACTTAGGGCCGGCTGGTCCCAAAGGGTTAACATACGTACCAGTTGGAAGAGCAGTGAATGCCTTCCCAAGAACGCTAGCGTTTGGCAATCTTTGGCTGTATCCTCCAGCCGGAAGCATTAAAATCTTGTACTTCATCAACTCCTCTTCGTTATAAATCTTTAACAAATCACCAATCGTGACAAGTACAGAGCCGCCATTACCTATCTTAGGCCCAGGTGGATCATAAAACACGTGATACTTTACACCTAAAGGTAATTCACCTCTGGAAAGTTTGGATTGCAGTTGAATGTCATAAGCATCTCTCTGGCTTTCGTCCAAAGCAGTGATGACAATTATGTCCCAAAACGGAGTGTTGGCAACCTCTTTACCGCGTATTGATTCAAATAGTTTCAATTTATCTGCAGTGGATCTTCTAATATTATCGCTTGTTTGTGAGAAACGTTTCCTTTTGGGCAACGGAGACGCCATCTTAATCAAGCATGGAGCGCAGACTGGAGAAGACTAGGGCCCAACCCCCGACTTTTTTTGAGGTTCTCCAAAATGGCGGATGTTGAATCACTATTCGATTTTATTCACATGGAAATCGTAGCTTATTTCCTCAATAAACCGGGAAAAAATATCGACGTAAGTGTATTTACAGCTTCAAAATTGGTCCTTGAATAGCTCCTTATAAAAAATATACGTTAATCATATGTGTATTCGAGAAATTTGCTTTGCAAAGGTATGAAAACTCATATTGTCATTAGATTGAGCTTTAGTGAGTGTGGCTTGTTCTTGTAGAATGATGTTATTCAAAACCTTGAGAGACTTGGTTTCAGCGTTGGACAAAGACTAGTTGAAAGGTAAGAGAGAGGAACGACCACTTGTTGTTTAAGTTTGCTGTTAGACGTATGGTAAAGTGACATCTAACATATTTAACTCAGCTTTGGAAGCAGTCGTCCGCTTATTTCATAAGACCACTTTTAACAGGATACATATGTACATTTTCTCGTTAGGTTTACTAAAGATTCTCCCCGCTTTAAAGACGAGTTAGAGATCATGAAATACATCTGTAAAGATTTCTGGACAGCGGTTTATAAAAAGCAAATTGATAATTTAAGAACCAACCATCAGGTATGTATCTGATTAATAGACCATATCACTTGTTTGTTTTGTTGCTTCATTGCAGCTAAGGTGAAATTCTCAAGACATTGGATCCTTTGTCTTGTTGGAAAGAAATGGTGCTTTCCATTAACAAAAAATTGGGGTTTGAAATTTCGGAAATTCCATGTACCCAATGGAACAGTATATTCTGGTTCCACAGACCCGAGCCAAGGTACTGCGCATTGGGTTATTGTACTTGTTTCCAGGATACAAAAGAGTGGTACTTGGGACAACAATTTTGTCAAATGGAATTACAGACATTTCGCTTCGACTGACTGAAATGACCAGACTGGTCAAAGTGGATCACTTTGAAAGGTGATCTCAATCCCCGTCACTTTTATTTTGGTCGAACCGAACCGGAATGGTCCATTCCATTTGATTTCTAACCAAAATTTCCAGAATTTTGGTCTGAATAAAAGGCCCCCTTGAGTATTGCCACCTGTTCTACATTGCAATAGCAAAACATATCAGTGAAAAAGGTATATAAAACTTATTTGCCATTGGTTTAAATGTCATGTGGTTGAAGAGCCCAAAGGATTAGTGAAGCTCTATTCAATTGCCCTTTCACTGACCACACAGAAATCTCCCCTAGGGATCAGTTTAAGCTTGAGCCACACCCACATCCCTGTCACTTTTATATGGGAGTTCCCCCTCCCCCCTTCCCCCAGGTATACAGCCCTGCAGACTTGGGGGTGGCCACCAAATTTTACTGTCTTGCCCTTAGCCTTTTTTCTAGGTTTCATTTTGCATCATTAAACAGGATCATCATGTCCCATTTAAGGAAATTATTAAATTCCAAATTGTCTGGCCATTTTTTTTAGGCATAAGCAGTGCATAATTTTAGCCTTTTACTTGTAATGAGTTGATTATGTTCTAGTTGGATGGTTGTCAAATCTCGTGAACAATCTACATTATCAAGAAATGATATTATATGTCTCATCTTTTTTCAGTCTCTCAACTGAATAGATTGAGTCCTAGTAGAAAAAAAGGCTCTACCTGCGAATGATGCTTTACCCTTTATACACTCTTTCATCTTGTTTGATAACCAGTCTTAACAGCCATTGAAACTTAGACTGGATTGAACGGCGAAGATTTTGTTTTAACTTCTCTTGTCTTTTTGTGAAGGGTACATATGTACTTCAGGATAATAACTTCCAGTTGTTAACTCAAATGTCAGATGGGAAACAGTACACTGAGGAGGCTCGTAAGGTTTGTGGATATTTTACCCTTCTTAAATTTTTAATTTATATACCGGTAGTGTGATTAAAAGAGAAAAAAAATCCTAAAGACAAATTATAAAGATTGCAAATTGCACTGACTTCAAAGTTCCTGCAATGGTTCAACTTCGAAAAAAAACTGAACAACTATTTCTTCATGTTGAAAAGAAATTTATGAGCATATTTTGTCTGGGACAGTGTTATTGGCATATGTGCGTGAAAGCTTTTCTCTCAGTGCTGAGTAGCTTAATTTAATGTCTAGAACTTTTCTTCGTGTATGTTGCTGAAGATTCTTAAAATAGACTCATCTACTCGTGAAAAACAAGAGTATTCCATGTGTCATGATTCTCAAAGAAGAGAAAAAGAACCAAGTGTGTCTGTTCTGTTTCAGTTCTTGGCTTTCCCATGTGGTCTTATTCGAGGCGCACTATCAAACTTTGGCCTTACTTGCTCAGTCAGTGCTGACGTGCTCTCTATGCCTAAATGTATGTATGACTGCTACATGTTAATCTACATATTTAGTTGAATTTTGAATTTTCAGAGCTTCATGCTTTGAATTCTAATTCATAAAGACCTACAGTAGGAGAAGAAGGAGACAGTATTATTATAGTAGCATGCATGCATAAGCCTGGTCACCAACAACTTTGATGTCTAACTGATGCAGGGGGAGTCAGGATCTTTGAAACCTTTCCCGAATGATCATGATTGAGTTAAACAGGAATCATGGAGGAGAATACAAAAAAATATGAAAAGTTGAGCCAAAAATTCCAATGAAAATCTTTTCCCCTAACCACTTGCACTTCATTCCGTCTAATCCTATGATCCTGAAAGTAATCCAAAAACTTTTCTCACCAAATGATGTTTAGCAAATGCACAGCAAAAGAGAAAAGGGGACCGATCCCACGGCAAAGTTTGACACTGCTCCAACTCTTTTCACACAGTCTCTCTTCCAGTACATTATGATCCTGTTCAAGCAATAGATGTAGCTGCGCTTACTCTATATCTGCAACATACTTCTTTTTTGTAAACAGTAACCTATAAAGGGCACACACCATTTGTAAGAGACTGACCAGTCCAATTAATCGTAAGGGGAATTCCACTTTTAATCATAACTATAACAAAATTGTCAAATCTGATTGGCTATCAACTTCCCTGATTTCAGCCTTAATTGGACAGTTTAATAGGACAGTACGCGTCATGCCTAAGTAATTGGACAGTACACGCCATCACGTGCGCACTTAAATGGCTTTTTTTTTTCACTGCTAGCAAAACAAAATTTCGAATTTCTTGTGTTTGATTTAAAAAATAGCCTATCATATCACAAATTTTGTTAAAGTTATGATTAATTGGTAACAGAACTTTGTGTCGTCCAACTCGGTCTGTAGTCATACTCGTGATTAAACAAATCGGACTCCTGCTACATGGTCGTTCGATTTTGTTAATCACTCATATGATTACAGACCGAGTTGGACTCCACTCAGTCCTGTTACCATTACTAATAAGGACTATGTAGCCAGATCAGTTTACTATTCTTAAATGGTGTGCACGGTAGTGATGGGTTTCAGTAAAGATTTTGAGGAAGCTCTAATATTTCATTTTCAAAACAACTGGTCTGACCAGCGTGAAAGTGGGTGGACAAGGACAGGGGAAAAAAGAGGCGTCCAAGGTTTTGCCCTCACTTTCCAAACAAAAAGGGAAGAGCAACCACGTGATTGCAGGATAGTTCAGTTCAGACTTTTGAGAAAGCACTTTAAGTGACTCCTACTTTTCCCTTTGATCTTACAGGTAAATTTCAAATTGTAATTCCAAATTCCTAAGAAACTCAAATGCAAATTGTCCACAAGAAAGTACGTTTAGAACTGAAGAGGATAAAAAAACAGCAAGGGAAGTGCCGTCAATGTACACACAAACAGTGGCTTCATTGACTTTTGAAGTAGGTATTAAAGAAAGTTGAAGTACATGCGTGGCTGGCAGTTCAGAACGCTTCTAATAATCATTCAAGTGAAAATCAATACTGGAGAAAAGTGTTTTTTTTAATTAAAATAGAATAGAGTGTTTTCACATGACGTCATGGCGGCCATATTGGTGTTCCAAAACAATGAATTGGCGGCCATGTTGGTGTTCCAAACTAATCCTGAGGGAGTTGAACTCTTTTCTTAGGTAAACTCCTTTTTTGTTGTTCCATTAAATTTGCATAGATGGTGGCCATGTGAGTGAAAACACTCTGTACTTGCAGAAAGGTTGTGCTTTCAGTGAGCCGTGGCACTCACGCATATGGAATGATAATGTGTTTATTATCAAATATCTTATTCATGACTAAAAAATTGTTACTTTGTTTGCCTATCATCTCATTTTTAAAGCTTTTTTAGCTTGTGTAAGAAGATTTTTTCCTTATGCCTGGGCTGGACACCAGATTTTGAAAGAAAAAAAGCCGATCAGAAACCGATCTGTGGTGTCAAGGTTTGAGATATGTGGGTGTGCACTCAAAACGTGCAAGTACAAATGTGGAGGGGCGGGAGCGGGGAATCACAGTGATTAAATACTGGCCGGTCTTAAGGTGGTCCTTTTTAGACGATCACTTAGCAGTTTGTAAAGTTTTAAGGACAACTCGAGTTTATTATTGGCGCAACTGAATACAGTGTATATCCATATAGAGGTTTGCGCTATATAAATGTAAATTATTATTGATATTATCAGCGCGAATTCGGCAAAAATCTTGTAGCACTCTCACCCTTCCATTTTCTCAATGTCTAGATATATATATAGTCTTGATAAAGAATTTAATGTTTAATTATGCTTAAAGCTTAGAGAATAAATTAAGTTTTTATCTCTCTTAAAAATTAAAGGAAACGACATTATCAACAAGACGCAATGTTTTTTATTTGGCTTTTTATTCATTGTCTGTGTGGTAAGATTTGCTGAAACTCGTTTTGTTTTCTTTGCATTCCTCAGAGGAAGTATATCGTAGTCGCTGTAAACGTAAAATTCGCAAGAATATAACTTAGTTGATATATCGGGAAACCAATTTAACTTTACTGGTAACATATTTTTTTATGAACTTGCCCCAAGTAGGTCTGAGTTTTTGAACAACAGAGCGCTTCGAACCGCCGGCTTCTGTCGCGGGTTGGGTGTCACGCTAATTTGCGTCTCTGTTCCACGATACTCACACGCTTAACGAATTTCTCGCGTGATGGCCACGTGTAAAGCTCAAGACCTTCTAATATACTACAGCCTCAAAACAGCCCCGTTCATCGCAGGGAAGAAAGAGGAGTGAGTTGAAACAAGTCCAGGGTTTTGGCTTAACAATCGAATACAGGGCAACCAAGTTAAGATACCGTAAAATTCCGAAAATAAGCCCCTCCATGTATAAGCCCCTCCAAATATAAGCCCCCCAAACTCGTAACGCAAACAACCCTCCGTTAAATCGCCCCTCCAAATATAAGCCCCCCGGGGGGCTTGTACTTGAAAATTTCCCTCAAATACAAAGTAAAACAAAGCAAAAATGGTAAATTTCATTCCAACTATAAGGCTAGCCCAATCGATTTTGAAACGCCACTTTCTCTCCTTAGATAAGCCCCTCCGAATATTAGCCCCTCCAAAAATAAGCCCCTCAAAAAGGGCCTTTGAAAAATATAAGCCCCGGGGCTTATTTTCGGAATTTTACGGTCTACTCCAATATATGTGTGTAACATTCAAACATTACACACACTCATTTTTTTCTTTTTTCGCTATGTGTGGTTTGCTTTGTCTAGCAAAATGGAGAGGGAGTGTAGAATGTCTGCGGTAAAAAACGTCTCTCCAACGCATTTCGGGTCCCAGCATTACATAGGAGGCGCGAGTAACTTTGAAAGGCCAACTCTGTTATTCATAAAGAGTTTAAAAAACAAATCTAATGAGCCATGCTATCGTGACACTTTTGCGTTATTATTGGAAGTCAGCTGAACAGTTACAATGCAAAAAGTATCACATGTACATATAACGAAGATCATCGCAATTTAAGAAGCAACTTTAGCAGTTGCCCAAAGAATGCCTGAACAAAATTCACAGGATGCGAACACAGACCTCTGTGATGCCTTTTCTTTTCGTAAACGGTCGTTGCCATTTTTAACGGTCTATTCCACCATTGGTAACCAAGCCTTTAGTCGTGATGGATGTAATATACACCCTGGATTAAGTTACAATATGGCAAATATACGCTTTTGAATAGTCTTAGAAAGAACTTCATTGAAGCGTAAGTTTAATGTAGTAAACATCAAAAGTTATGGAAAGGGCTTGGTTCACCTGTTATTGATGTATCAGGTAAGAAAGACAGTTTGCTAGTGTATGTACTTAAGTTTTTCGGAATTTTGGCGGGTCGGTGTGGTAGTGTAGTGGTAAGGGAGAGAGATTAGGGTACGGAAGGTCCGGGTTGTTGCGATTTTCTTTCTTTTCAATAGAAACACTCAATAACAGTTCAAAAATTAGCAGTGACCGTTTACGAAAGGGACAACTGCCTCTGCGATACCATGGCAGCACTCTACCAATTGAGCTAACAAGCCAACTAGCAGCGGGTCATTTAGATGGTTTGTTGTAACCCATCAAATAATCAAGGTGAATGAATGAATATATGAAATTCATTTATGTTCTTTAACCTTCTTTGCATGTAAATTTTCACTCCTCAATTCAAATATGATTTTCACATATTCATTGTTTCACCGTAAATGTTATTGTGAGCAAAACCCGACTTCGGGAGAGTTACTTTTAAAAGTCAAATCTAAAAAATGCAAACGGTCTTAACGCTTACCTCAAAAAACGAGCCCTCCGCTCTCATTAAAACACGGACGGCAGTAAAGGGAATACAAAGCATGGAACAACAGGCGATACTCCAGCCCAGGCCCTCAGCCCAACTGGGATATATTCTGCCCTCGTAGGCTACGGACTTGTACTTGATGATGCTAAACAAGAATATTCCCTGTAATCAAAGCAATTTTTATATCATGACTTTGCAATTAAACTGAAAATCACACAGAGAGTTCTCTTCATCAAGAAGCATTTGTTGTATGCTTTACCACGCCTGGCATTGGTCGCATACATGTATTTTTCAAGATTCTGTTAATGTTCCGTATTTTCCTTGGAACTTCTTTGATAATTTTTCCGCAAATGACAGTAAAGTTACGGACACCTTCGGGACCGATCCTGACTGTCCATCTTAGAGAGGTGTCCGTCCGGTTTATAGAGAGTCGAAGAAATGTGACACCTGTGATTCAGTTACAGTAATATGACTGAAAAACGGCAGGGACCAATACCAGGTGTCCGTCTTACTGAGGTGTTCGTCTTATAGAGGTGCCCGTTAAGAGAAAGTGGACTATAGTCTCACATTTTATTGCACTTGTTGATGACTGGTAAACTTGTGCACTTAACAGTTTTGGTCGCTATTTGAATATTAAGCCAAAAGCTTTTACTTACAACAACCATTGAAGGCGTGACAACTTTCCAGCACATTATCCACCACCTGGAAACTCGACGCCCTGTAGTTGCTTCGATATCTTCCACTAATTTTTTGGCCCCTGATGAATAAAAAAGGTTGTCAATACCTTGAAAGAAAGGTAACTGTTTATCACTAGAAGGTAAGTAGTATGGTAGGAACGATTAACTCCGTTTTTTTTGCCGAAGAATGTTTTTGATGCGTCTGATGATGTATGATGTTATTTGCTGTTTGCATGTTTTTGGCGGTATGACATCGCCGTGTCTTATTCAAGATGCCTTCGTATCTTAATTATGACGTCAATGACGATAATTTATTCCACTTCAAAAAATGAGTAATTTATTCCACGTCAAAAATGAGTAGCAATACATGCCTCCTGTACTTTTGAGGCTATGTCTATGTTACAGGTCAAAATTCTATTCAGGTCAAAATTGAATAATTAGAGCTAGGAGACAAAGGAAATTGAGAATCAACCTAGTTTAAAAAATTTTAGTCTGAATACAATTTTGACCTGTAACGTCTACACTATAGTATAAACAGCACCGCATAGGACTGAAACAAGTCGTTGACCCATATCGATCATCGTGCCGGAGCGGTTGGCCGAGAGGGTCTGGTGCACTAAATCCCAATCCTCACTCCTGAATATCTACTTCCGTCTCAGTGGGTTCCAGTCCTCGCTCCTACTCGTTCACTTCCGCTACGGTCCGAATGCCAGTTCACATTGCCACGAAAAGTGGCAGAAATTTATCCGATATGTGACATTCTTCTTTCAAAATCGGCGCAGAGCAGCTTCGCTGCGTTATGGAAATCGCGTCGAAATCTGCTCTTTATGCGTGAACGGTAGCTTTAGCCGGTATAGTTTTTGTGTCGGCGCAAGAGCTATCCGACATACTGTGAACAAAGACTGAGACGTAGCCTTCTGATGGTACAAGAACGACCGTTCTGAAAGTAGTGGGGAATTAAAGACGATTATAAATGTTGCTTACCGTAGATCCAGCCAACGACCAACAACTCAAATGTTACCAGAAACAACAATGATATTCCCGCGGAGAAAGAGTCAAACAAGTTGAACACGTATATGCCGCCCTGTAATTTAAAATAATAAAAACTAGTAATAACCAAAGGTTACAGAGTGTGGGCGACAACGATCAAAGGTCAAAACGCTTTTGGTCCATCACTGAGCAAGTGTGCTTTGCGCAAGTTCACGTGAGAAATACGTCAAAATGCGCGTGATCTGATTACGAGTGATAGAAGGTCCAAACACACGTGATCAAATAGCGTTCTATGCAATCCATTCATTCTTAGTTGAAGTCCAAACGAATGCTGGCTACATTCATGCGACGCATGCGTAATAACAACCTGGGGATTAGGATTGCGGGCTCCTCTTGTCGCCCGCAATAATAATTTTAATGTCTCATCTCGTACCCAGACATCTTGTCGACGAAGCCGACGAGAGATCTGGGTATCAAATTAGTCAAGCTCCACCTAAAATCCTTTGGTACATCCAATAAGCCAACATCAAACATAATACTGAAGAAGGGGAATAAACTATCTCACCTGAGTGACACATGTCAGCCCCAAAGCAAACATAACAGAGCAAACGGCCAGCACAATTGCTTCTCTGTATCTCTGTAATTCATATTGGTCTATGATAGCAGCTGCAACTACTTCGACTTGCCCAAACTATATCATGAAAAGAAAGCCATGTTAAATAACGCTATTGACATAATGCATGACACTTCCTTTTTGGCGACGTCTCTCAGACAGACGCCATGGTAGGAAACTATCCGGGAAAGTTAATACGAAAAACTAATTCCAAATCTCTCTAAACCTGCTAGGCAGGCTGTGTAAAGTTATAACTGGTCAGCTGAACAGTCTGAACTTGTTAGGAAGTGAATGCCGTGCGTCGGTATCAAATTATTCCAAATCCGCGTCCTCTGTCAGACAGTTCTACTTACTGGCAATTACTTAACGTTAACGCTAATTGTTAGTAGACCTGAACTTGTCTAAAGCATAGTGCAATTACACCCTTCAGCCTAGAGTTAGAGACAAATCAGGGATAGTTAACAAACAACTCCCTCTTAGAGGGACACCTATGGGACCAGCATGTGTCCATCTAACAGAGATGTCCGTCCTATGGAGGGTCAACTGAAAGGATAAAGAAAGGCAGGAACCAACTCTAGGTGTCCGTTTTAGCGAGGTGTCCGTCTTATTGAGGTGTCCGTTAAATGCGAGTTGACTGTAATTTCTTTTAACTTTGCTTGTAAGTCCGTTCACTAACCTGGCTGTCAAGACCCAAGGTTATAAGCATGAGAAAGAAGACAACAGACCAGAACTGTGGCGCGGGAAGTTGGCCAAGAGTTGCTGGATACACGATGAACACCAATCCGGGACCTTAAAAAGAAAGGAACGAATGACGATGTATCAAGCATCAGCACGTGATTAAAGTGTTTTGGCTAAAGGGCGTGACAGAACATTTACGTGACGTAGATATTGCATTCTGATTGGAGAAGTGGTCACTACAAGATAAAAATTATTTTCTTTTAATTCTCTTTTAAGTGCAGAATTAGGTTTCAAGGAGGAATGCCACAATACCTAATGAAAATGTCGTGTAGTGCATTAGTTAATCTATTTTTCTGTTCCTGGATGTTTTCACGTTCCTAGAAATCAGAATATGTATCGTTGCTCAACCCTAATTATAACTCCACCATACCATTGGGATTTCTCCCCCTCCGTTAACTAAAACTCTCAATAAGGAATAAAGTTATTTTTCTGAAAAGTATGTAAGTTAAATTTGATCCAGATGATCGTCCGTGTGAGTGCATATGACTGCTATTCAAAGTGACTGAAGTTTCCACAGTCTGTGCCGAAGTCATCACCTCTTTGCACAGGAACTACGACTCGAGACAATGCTACTCTAACTATACCTTGAGAAGCTACTTGTGCTGGGCTGGTATCCTGTATATGAGCCATATGTCCCACAACAGCAAACACCACAAAGCCTGCGAACACGCTGGTACCGCAGTTTACGAGCGAAATTACCAACCCGTCCCTAAAAATACAACAAACCAGAACATTATAATAAGGAGAAAGAAACCTGAACTCGGAAGGTTTCTATAAAGACAACAAAAAAAGGACGCGCAGTTTTTCGCACTATTGTCAAACGGGCCATCTACAGTTTCAGTTCAACTGTTTTTAGGAAACAGTGTATAACTAAACCTTCTGTAGTTGGGAGGAACGGCGAGTGAAATTGTTCCAGTATCGAAGGAACAAAAACAGCCGAAGAAGTTCCATTTGAACAGATTTGAAGCATGCTCCGATGCTCCAACTACGTCGCGCAAAACTATACAGGCAGGCAACAGTACAGAGGAAGGCTTAAACAATGTTCCAATTTCACGTTACCCAATTTCCTTTACGCTTTCTGTTCCTTTACGCTTTCCTTTACTTCACTTTCTGTTCAAAATGTCGATCCGTGCCACGCTCGGTAGGAGAAAAAAGAGTGGCACCTCTGCTCGACGCATCGTAGATTGAACAAACCACCTCAGGCTACGTGATCTCAATACTGGTCACTGATTGGCTACCACTCCATCAACCGACAGAGGCTTGGGGTTTTAACCCAGGGAGTTTATTCATGGGGGTGTAAGAGGTTCAAAAACCATGGCACTTACTTATAAATGTCATTTGTTCGTCTATTGTAGCTTGCAAATCCTATCAATACTCCAAAACCGATTGCTAGAGAGTAGAGAATTTGCGACGCTGCATCGATCCAGACCTGGTAAACAATAATTAAGCAAAGTTACTGACGTATTAGGAATTGTTAAGAAAAAGGGTACAGTCAACTGGCATTTGACCGACACCTCTATAAGACGGACACCTAGAGTTAATCCCCGCCTTTCGTTACTCCTTTTAGTTGGCAAAGTAAAAAAAAGTGCATTGAACTGCAGTCCAAAACATTGAATTTTTCTCGACTGTGTTTTTAAGCTTCTTTACTTGTCAGTCCAATTCAAATACAATCTTTAGCACTGTACTGATTAATCAGGCTTTGTTGCTTAATTTCATTTTCAAAATATCAGTTTATCTCTTGCTGCCCTTGAAGTCAAGTGTGCATGATACTTACATTCTTCCCCATCCCATTTCCTTACTTCTGGTTATTTTGTTTCGAACTCCCGATAACTCGAACTGTTTTCGATTTCCCTTGAAGGTTCAAGTTATCGAGAGTCGACTGTAGTTGTTAAGAACGGAACAAACCCCTTTTTAGTTTCATATTTTCAATGCACATGCCTTCATGCAATAGACAGCTAAGGGGGTCAGCTAACGCCATGCTTTATAATGCCAATAATTAAATGTACCGTAGGGTCTGTAAGTTTAGTCCACTCTGGTGTAATATAATACATGATCCCGTCAAGTGATCCAGGTAAGGTGATAGCTCGTATGAACAGGATAACCAAGAATGCGTAAGGTAGTGTGGCTGTGACGTAAACGACTTTCCCAGTTGTACGAATGCCTTTCCAGATACAGAAATAAACAAGAACCCAAGCCACAAACAGGCACACTGTAAGCTTGAAATTCAATTGACCAGGCTGTTCAATTCCATCCGTCATTTCCAGAACATTGTGACTGTCACAGTAGAAATAAAGAGCCAAAAAATTAGCGATGGTTGTCCGGAAGTCTGAGCATGGAAAGATGGTCACTATAGAAAGATTCAATAAAGTGATGCAATTTGCATAGATTCAATCTGCAATACACAGATTCAGTAACCACTAACTTAATTAAGTATTAAGGACAGTTTAACACCCATGGTTAGCCTTTATCATGGCGCTTTAGAAAGTTTTAGATTATTCTCCGAAGCCACGGTCCGTATATGTGGGCATCAGCAGTATGTTATGAGGAAAATAATACCAAAATTTGAGCAAAGTGTTCTGTTTTCGTTAAAGTCACCCGTATCTAGTTTGTATTATAATTTTTGCAGACCGGGTTGTAAGGATGGCCGGAAGAATTGCGTGGAAAGGAAGAGAAGCCACCCTCGTACTTGCGCGATCACCCGCTCAATTAATCAGCCAACGAATTTAGCCAGAAGGCTATTTGTCCCCGTCTCTCCATTGCTTTGCACCGAAGAATTGATTATATTTAGTTTCGATTTCTCATTGGTTCAATGCTATTTTGGGACTTGCGCAATCTTTAGGGCGCCTAAATAATGTCAAAACGAGTCTATTTTCTTTAAAAAAGGATTTCCTCTGAGAGCAACTTGACAGATAGGTAATACACGGAACTTACATGAAGAACTCTTTACTGGCAGACACTTTTGTTGTGTTACCATAGTTACTTATGTTGAAGCCTGCCTTAAGCTGGTAACATCTCTCTGTATTCCAAGCGTGATGGCAGCCAACCCATGGTAAATCGGACGTGAACGAGTTATAAAGGTAATAAATGCTCCAAGCCAGGATAACATTGTAATAAACTGAGACCATGAACGATACCGTGATCATTGCAAAGCCAATACCTACAAGATAAGGAAGATGACAAGGTAAAGGATGTGGCCAGAGAACAGGAACAAGTCGTTCAAA
>CALNXI010003957.1:21620-34881 GCA_942486025.1 Porites evermanni
AATAATGTCAAAACGAGTCTATTTTCTTTAAAAAAGGATTTCCTCTGAGAGCAACTTGACAGATAGGTAATACACGGAACTTACATGAAGAACTCTTTACTGGCAGACACTTTTGTTGTGTTACCATAGTTACTTATGTTGAAGCCTGCCTTAAGCTGGTAACATCTCTCTGTATTCCAAGCGTGATGGCAGCCAACCCATGGTAAATCGGACGTGAACGAGTTATAAAGGTAATAAATGCTCCAAGCCAGGATAACATTGTAATAAACTGAGACCATGAACGATACCGTGATCATTGCAAAGCCAATACCTACAAGATAAGGAAGATGACAAGGTAAAGGATGTGGCCAGAGAACAGGAACAAGTCGTTCAAAACTTTACACTTACACCGAACACTGGACCGGAGCGTTTGGCCGAGAGGGCTTGGTGCACTAATTCCAACTAAATCCCAATCCTCACTTCTGAATATTTAATTCTGTCTCATTGGGTTTCAGTCCTCGCTCCTACTCATTTACGTCCGTTACCTGTTCACAGTGCGACGAAGGGTGACAGAAAACTATCCGATATGTGACGATCCACTTTCAAGATCACCGTCTTAAGTGTAAATAAAAATTTTATTCCATATGGTTTTCGTGTCGGCGCAAGATCGAGTAAACTTGCCCACAAGTCGAGCTCAAATTTTTGCTCGAGCGCAAAGCGCCAGCAAGAAAATTTTTATTTTTTCGGTGACGAAGTGAGCGAGAGACTATCGGAACCGGAAATGAGAAGCGAAGGACTTTGAGAAAGTCTAAAGATCAAGGTATCCGGCGTAGTGTGTGTGAACATAGCCTTAGAGTGTATTATTTAGCCCACGTGACCATAGTGGACCAATCACAAGCCAATTCATAGCGATAGGACAAATTTCAATCACAATAAAAAGAAAACTCTTGAACATAAGAAATGGATGCGACAAATCGAAACTTACACCGAGGGACAAAGTAACAATTTTTGCAAGCATGAATTAAGCTAAAAAGGGTGTCCTAGGATACATTTAAGCTGTCGTGACATATCAGTATGTGTTGTTTCCGTTCATTCTCCTTTAGTGGTGTTATTATGTTATAAAGAGGATGAAAAAGTTTCCACATCGTAATGAGTTATTTGGTGAGAATAAGACGCACCTGAAAAAAGTGGGCTTAGCTTTCTCCACACTTTAACTGGGCCTGCTTGAAGAATCTGACCAATACTGAGCTCCATAAAGAACAACGGAATACCACCCAAGATAAGAAATGATATATATGGGATAAGGAATGCGCCTGAATAGAAACAGAAAGTTAGATCGTGTGTTAACCTCCATTTACACAAGCACGGTCAATATACAAGAGCAAGAAATCTGCTCTCAGTTACAAATTGGAAAACTTGGCAACGTTTCCTTGACAAGTCTCCCCATTCAAGCACTTGTAGAGGAAAAATCGTTAGCTATTTACATGGCCGAGAAAATTTGTTTGTGTGAAAGGAACTTTAACAGCAACAAAAAAACGAAACAGTCAACCAAGTTAAATCCAACTTGTGTTTCAAGCTTTCTTCATCTTCCATTAAAGCCTTACTAAAAAAAGAGCAACCTTTGCAGCAGTCGAAGAAACACAATAGCCAAACAATAATACCTCTTCTCTAAAATTTGCTATGTGTTCAGTTCACCTTTCGTGCGTCAGTTCCAAAGCTCTAGCTAATCTCTCCAGGCTGAAGGGCGTTTCCCTTCTTGATGTACAAGTTGAACTGGTTGTGGTCTCAATTCGAACCAGTTAATTTTTCCCTGGGCTTGGAAATAATGAAATTTTCCCGCGGTTGGCAATGGTTGCATGTTTCCGATTTCTAAGAACTGGTTCCACCTTCTCATGCACTAAGCAACTCTCACATAGTTTCCGTTTTGAAAGATACCTAACTGTGAAAATTGGTGTAACGTTTTTCCAACTATGTTAACTTACCTCCACCGTTTTTGAAACACATATAAGGAAAGCGCCAGAAGTTGCCATAACCGACCGCAAATCCAATACAAGCAAAAACGAATTCAATTTGTCTTCCCCAGTGCTCTCTTTCAGCAGGCTCTGGTCTAATCATTCCAACAAAGAATCACCAATAGCTACAATAGTTCGGTCACAGCCCTACCACGCAGGTTAAGAACCCTGCGTTGAAAATACAGCCTTGCTGAAAAAAAGCGTTTTTTAACAAAAAATGCGTTCGTTATTATTGCTTTCAATGGGAAAGTCTCCGCGGTAGTATCCAAAAATTAAACTTACCGTTCGAAAATTACTTGGTATTGAAGTTATCAAGAATCTTCAGATGCAAAGATAAGATAAGTCTCCTTGCTGTTAGAACTATTATGGTCATCGGGTAAATCTTCTATAGCAGTTTGTTTATGCCGGAATTACAAAATACGAAGCTTAGCAAACATCCTCACTACTGAGGAAGACCGTGTGACGAAACAATTACTTACCGCGCGCGTTACCATGGTTTCAGTCTCTTCCTTCTCATCGTGTGCTTCACGTGATTTTATGTTTTGCTTGTTGTTGTTTTTTTTATCTACGTCGTGAAACTATTTTACGTTTTCTTGTGAGCTATTTAAAACTGATTATCCTGTTTAAACAAAAATAGACATGATGCATGATATGTGTCTATGTATAATCAAAGTATAAACGTACCTATAAATCTTAACTTATCTGAATTACAGTCGAAGCTCTCTACAACAGCCACCTTGGGGACAGAAGAAAGTGGCCGTTGTGGAGAGATGGCCGTTATCGGGAGGTGGTTGGAGGGGTTCATTATGACACCTGCTGTGCTGTTTTCTTTTTTTTTGGGGGGGGGGTGGTGGGTGAAGTACAACATGTTTATTTTCCAGGTCCATGCTTACTGTACCCTACAATGGCAATCCAATCATAAATGATCATAAATTTAACGATAATTCCACGAGTGCGCGTTGGATATGAGATGGTAGACAGCCAACTATAATCATCTCATATCCAACAAGCGCGAGTGGAATAATTGTTTTATTAAAAACCCGCACAAAATATCAGGAATTCTTATTTGTAAAAACAGCTATTTTTCAGCCTGTTTTTAATTTTGAGCAGACGCGTACAGTTACCATATTTGGAGATCATGGTATAATGGCTCATATACCATGATGGCTAAGCTAATCAGGGCTCTAGAATTGCATTATCCAATGATTCAGTTTTTAATAATACAGATAGGAGACACAATGAAACTTGATGAAGTATCGAGCTGCTCGTCAAATTTTTGTGCGACCTGCACTGATGCCGTGCTCAAGATGTCGCTCCAACCAAGTCGAAAATAAAAACACGAAAGATAAAAAAAAACAACAATAAACAAATAAGACTGCGGCTACAAACGATAATTTTGCCCATTTTTATTTATTTATCGACGCGTTTCCTTGGGGAAGGTGACTTTCACGCGCGCGCTTGTATTCGCCAGAATCGCCAAATCTAGCGACTACTCCTTTTGTAGCGTAAGAACCATTAAAAATAAAATTTACCAAAAAAACATAACAGTTCTTACTCTCGGCCTGAGGTATATTCTAAGAAAAAAGTACTATAATTACATTTAATGTTAGATTAATCTTAAATTAATTGAAAGACGCAGTCCTGCGGTAAATCAAGGACACGCCATACGGATCAAAGTCGTTGTATAGAGGTCTAAAGAAGAGTCAATGTATGGACTGTCCGCCGGGACAAAAAAAAGTGGCCGTTGGTGAAGGTTCGACTGTAAGTCAGCGTACGACACGTTCTGTGCAAAATTGACTAAAATAATGAACAACGACAATAAAGGGTGGGTTTGGCGATGGAAATTCACATAGATTTGTTGTTGTTGTTTTACATGGGAAGGTACAGTCATAAGTTAAACCTCTAAGGAAAAACTAAGACGCGTGGTAACCATAGTAACGAGGTCAAGGTAAAAGGGGAAATCGAGCGCGTAATAATCATATCGAAATTCTAACAAACAAAAGTATTTTTGTTTGAAACGCCTTTTAGTCTGATCTCATCGCAGTTACTCAAAAATCGTTCTCGATTCACAATATATAAGGCCTGTATAAGGCAATTCATTTTTGTTGAAGTTTCTGTTGACTTCTTGCCAGAAACAGCAATGATGGAGGTTATAAGCAATGTGTAATAACTTCCAAATTATCTTACACAGTTTTCAAGAATCAAATGCATGCATTACAAATTTGATTTTTAAGCTAAAAAAATAAATCCTACATTTGTAAATGAAAATCACAATTAGTTCTTTCAAATATGGAATTCTTAAAAGCGTACATATCTGACGCGATTATTATACTTTTTTGGTATGCCTAAACGTAAATAAACTATCACCGGTTAATACGAATTTAAAAGTTGTAAGAACTGGTGACACGCCTGAGAAAGCAGCCTACATTTAGCGAGGCCACCACAGGTTTTCCCGCGAAATGACATCAGAGCAACGTACGGAGAAATTCCATACTGATGACACGTCACTACCCAGATCTGGGAAGTGCTCTGATTGGCTCATAATTTACTTCACCCAATCAGAAGCACTACCCAGATCTGGGTAGTAACACGTCATCAGTATGGAATTTCTCCGCGCGTTTCTCTGACGTCATCTCGCGGGGAAACCAGTGGTGGCGTAGCCAAATGTTAACTGTTTTCTCTCTTTGTAAATTTTCAAGTTTTCACATCAATATTACGGAAAGATAGTATATGGTATGTTGGGTTCTCAACCTATGCTAATGAAGCAAATTGGTCAACAAAGATTCGCCTTTACTCTTCATACATCTGAAAAATCTAGCGATTATTCTTTGAAATCGAGGTGAAAAGCGGAAGTAGATCCCCAAAGCCGCTATTGACACGAGGCGACCTCGACAGCATCAGAGGGAACCACTGATTTTTATGCGTGAAAAATAAATTCGCATATAGGAATGAACAGTACATGCGCAAAACTCATATCTTTACAGAATTTCCATAGCAAACCATAGTTGACCGTAGTTAAGTTGGATTAGAAACGCCTGGTGTAGACAAGACGCTTTCAAAGCGTATACTTGGGCTTTGGTATGTCTTTTGAGCCCTCCTCCATTTAGTTCAAGGAAAATATATCGGCCTTAATGGCCTTGGCACTTAAAATTTGCATAAGCTGTGAGCAAGCTTTCTAATCTAACTGTTTGTAGGTTAAAACACACTCGGCGTTCGTCACTTAACATGCTCAGCAAAGCTCTGTATGGGCCCTTTGCAGAATACGGTCACATGGTACAAAAACACCTTTCTGGATAACAAACGACGCAGAGGGACAAGAAAAACAAAGAGATTACTTCATTAAAAGAGCTATTATCCTTTACTTTCAAGGTTCGATTGCATCGTTAGCCATTTAGGGAGGTGCTTTTTGTACCACGTAACCGTATTCCATATTCCATTCGAATCTAGGATGTTGCAGTCACTCAGCGGCACGTGGTGTAAACTCATTAGCGATTGTCTTGTTCTCGGATTTTGGCTAAATGTCGTAGAATGCTTGTAGACTTGTTAAGTTAAGTGAATCAAAACTTCTCTCCGTCAAACACAGCTCTGACACATCAAGCTGGCTTATCATTCAAAAAGACGTACGTTACACCAAGAGAGAGACGCTTTGCCTTCTTGCTGAATTCTTAGGAAATTCATGCTCAAAATATCAATCTGATCAACAAAATATTAATAATAGCTCGTATAGATTAGCGACATTGCGTAACCCAAGATGTCTAACACTTGAGATGCGCAATATTTTTACCACTTTTTAGGCTATTAAAAGATTTCCCCTTTCGATTTTCGCTTAAAACGCTGGTGTTTTAAGATTTAAACAGCGGAGTGAACCACAACCACGTTTTTCTGCTGTTTGGATTTGTTTTCATTCACATCCTCGGCTTGCCTTCTACTTCCGTTTCCGCTTTTGATGGAACAGGTTCTAACTGAAGAAGTTTTCTTGAGGCTGTTGTCCCCAGTAACGGTTCTTCCAGAAGTGCTCCTCCTACTACTGGATCTGTATGAGGATAATCTGCTCCAGATCGGCGGTTGCCGCACCTTGCAGAGCAGTCGATGCCCAATGTGGCGAATGGTTCGGATCATTTCGTTATTCCGACATGCATACACGAGCGGATTGAGCGCGCTGTTGCTATAGTGACAGAACTTGACGAACTGAAGGACGCGGTCGGTTCCCAGTGAGGGAGGGAGATATTGCGGATAGTATGTGCCAATCACCGTGACGACAAACAGCGGTAACCAGGCAACCATAAATAATCCGGTGATAACAGCAAGAGTTACCGACAAGCGGAGATCCTTCTTGAAAGCCTTCCTTTCCGATCTATGCTTAGCAATTGGTTTGCAGCGCGCAAAGCAGTATATTGATAAATATGCAACACAAATTATGCTAAAGGGGACAAAAAAGCAGGCCGTGGTCATAAGAAGCGTATATTCCTCTCTCCAACGGTTATACTGAAGTGGCTGCAGAGTCGCCACAGTGGCCGCAAAAGTCCACGGAATTATTATCAAGACGTAGAATACTTTGATTGACAGTGTTCTGTGGCGTAATGGTCTGGCGATTGCGTGACATCTCTCGATGCTGAGAGAGGTGAGTTGAAGTATTGAAGCAGTGCCGATAAAGATATCAAACGTTATGTAAAACTGATAGACGGTGAAGCTAATGGGAAGATGATTGTGGAGAGATATGGTGATATTCAGCCAACAAGGTATCGATACAAAACCCACGAGGATATCGCTTGCAGCCAACCCCATTACCAACTTGTTGGTAGCCGTTCGAAGCCTCTTGTTTACAGTAAACGCAGTCAGCACCAGGCCATTTCCTGATATGATGGAAGTAAGTAGAATGGCATATAGAGTAATCACTACTGCCAGCTCGTTCCACGAAATTTTATCCAAATACATAGTGACGTCGTCCATTTTTGTCTGGTTTGGTTGACTCATTACTCTTTCGGCAGCCGGGCAATTCAGTTGTCAATCAAGACTGTGTTTAATCCTTTAAAAAATAACAGATAGATATAACGGTGAGGAGTTTTAAAACCATCTATAATGATGTTGCTAACACAGGGAACGGGGAGAGGGAAACGATCACGGGGAACTGGAAAATGAAAAATGGGAACAAAACCTAACCTGAACACTAGCCCTATTAGTAACTCCATTTCTACTTATTATCTGCTTTGTTTCCATTTTTTATTTTCCCGTTCTCCGCTCCCCGTTCCCCGTTATACATCCCTAGACGGTCTTCAAACAAGAAATCGAATACAATGTGAATTCTTGTTACTTTATTTCTTCGTAATTCGAGACGTATTTGAGCGAATTTTGTTGAGAAATGGAGGAAACAATACTGATAATAAGATATGACTTTGGGGGTAAATTTTTGAAATTTGTTGAACCAAAACACTAAACAACTGGCCAGGTAACAGATCTCTAGTTCAGGTGTTTAATTTAAACAGGGGATTAGGTTTAACCGCATTGTTGATAAAGGACATTCTGTGGGTCACTTTTATTTCTTCTGTCTCCGTTGTATTTTTGAGTTGTGAACCGAGCAATTGCATGTTATCGCTCAAGCGTTAACTTTTTGTCCTTTGTAAAACCTTGGCCTGGAGAGACTGAATTCTTTTGGGTAGCCACACTTAAAAGGACATCGCTTACGTCAACGTAGCTATATCCTTATCTAAGCTCGAAAACGTCTTGAAGAGCTAGTGATTACTGTCACTAGCTATAGATGACTGTTGCAAAAATCGGCAAATGAGTGGCAGGCAAACCAGATAATTTACACACTAAATATCAGTTGATCCGCCGCTCAGCAGCACAAATCGACGTACAAACAAGTAATCAATTTACAAAATTGAATTTGTGTTGCACACCTTTCTACCTTTCGAATCAAGAGCCTTTACCGTGATAAACACAACCAAAAACTCAAATAGTCTTATAGGCAGCGCCCCTCCTTCCATGGAAAGGTTCCTTTTGAATGCAAACACTACAGGATCTCATCTACTTAATGTTAAAACTACATTGCTCTCTTTGGAAGAAAAACGATTATTCTAAATAATCACAAAAGATGTAAAGACAACTAACGCTTGTGCACAGACCCTCTAAGCAAATGTTTTGTAGCTCGCTCCTTTTAAATTTCGAGCTCAAGTAGATAGCATGGCTGATAACTGTCCGCGAAAAAACAGTCGTTGGTTCAGTTGGTTGCCGGGAGAAAACAACCGATGCCAAGAAACAGTTGGTTTTTCATGGACAGATCTTAATCTTTCTTCTTTCTTCTTTCTGATCTTAATCTTTCTTCTCCGCCATTCTCTCGCCATTCGCCATTCTGTTTTTCACCCTGATTCGCGCCCAATTGTCAAAGGCTTCGTGGAAAAATTACTTTCTGTATAAAGGAAACAATGCTACCACGCGAGCGGAAGAGAATTATTTCGTTTCGATGTGTGTTTCACCTTGGACACCTTGTATTCTCGATCTCCTAATTAATCGGCAAACAGAAAATGGACCGGCACAGAAACACAGCCAGTAAGGAAAAAAAGTGAAAAGAAAATGCTCAAATGGTAATGATATAAGGAATATCACAGTGAGCACTAACCTTACGGCACTTCTTTGTAGCGTGACTTCAGATCGAAGAATTGTGTTTAACAATGAAGTCAATGAATATATTTTGTCTTGTTTGCAATCTGTTTTAATTGATAAGCTTACTCAATATCAATTATCCAGTGACCATTGATCACGAACTAATAGATCAAGTGATTAGTTTGAAAAACAAAACGACAACAACAGCAAGAAAAAAAACAAAGAAAACAAGAAACCAAAAAAAAAGAAAACTATAATGGTGTCGGCCGGCACACCGAGACTGCACTTTTAAAAGAAATCAGTTTTTGTTTCGATCTGAATGTAGAAGAAACCGTTCAAAAAAAGACTTGTAACAGGCTCCTGCTATTTATCTTGCCAATAAATACATTCTGGCTTACATTTCCAAGATCCTGTTTGCCTTTTTCATTATTTTGTTATTATCTTTTAACCTAAACTGCTTGCGGAAGAAACACTTCCGTCTGCAAGAATTCAGACATAATATATATAATATATATAAAACAAAAAGAAAACGCCGACAATTTTTGTTTCAAACCCATAGGAAAGTTATTGAAAACTCCGTACCGATCTTTAAGTGTTGAAAAAGGTGTTTTCCTGTTTATTTCTATTCATTTATAACGTATGAAAAGAAACAAACAAAGGAAGTCTCCTCTGGGTAATGCAGTAGTTTGGATCACTGGCCTGATCCCAATTCACGTTACCTTGAATTTTTCCGGAATTTTGAAGCGTATTATTAAAACACTCGAACAAGTGTTTCGTCAAGTACTCAAATGGTTTTAAAGTAGCTGGAACTTTTTCTTTGCAATGCGTGCTCTTATTGGCTACCGCTAGATGATAAGGCATTTGAAATTGAATCTGCCTCTATTACTGAGTGTCTGAGCGTCTGGTCCGTGATCGCAGCAAATTTGTACATAGNTTGAAATTGAATCTGCCTCTATTACTGAGTGTCTGAGCGTCTGGTCCGTGATCGCAGCAAATTTGTACATAGAAACAGCTATTCAATGTTTTCCCGACTTTTTTCTTACCCTTATTCTCGACTTTTTCCCCGGCCTCGTTCGCCAGTGATTGTTGCTATAGCGTAGATAGACTTCAACAGTACCTTAATGATGTTTTCCATGTGACCACAACGATCGCTGGCCGTTTATTATTTTTTCCGTTACCTAGAACACAGCCGTATGAAAACCACTCTTTTCTCGCCGGTTTTGTGCTAATTAACACAAAATTATGATATGGTGCCTTTGGCTGCCATAGCTCAGTGTTATTACAGTAAAACCTTCACTCAGAGCTTCGCTTGGTTCCGCATCTTAAACGTCGAAATTATGTACTCAAAAAAATATCTATTATTTTCCTCAAAAATTGTTACTTGCTAGACGAAACGTTCTTTTGATGCACGTAAAGCTATTGAACTTGGTGTTTTGATTAGACATTCGAAATCCTTAGACCTGTTTCAAACGTCCTGCTACTGCTGTTCCGTGTCGCTGACACGACTGTAGCACAACTTGGTCTAAGACGTCGAATATAACTCAGTCGATAAAAATGGCTGTTACAGAAAACAAAACTTGAAAATAATAAAAAGCAATTTAGTGAACTTTTAAAATGTATTTTAATGTATCTATTATTTATGAACTGAGTTCGACACGGCAGTAGCACGACGCTTGAAACAGGCGTTACCAATAAATGACTACAATTCTTAACTTGCGAAAAATAGTATTCAACGGGAGTAAGAAAAATTGCTAACTAATAGTCACTCTGTACAATACTACCATAATACTGCTGTGACGAACCATAAGACAGTGTCCCTTAGAATACGTGTTACCGTTCCCCCAATAGAATAAGTTTGTTGCGTTGGAATGAGCTTTTTTTTATGGGAACTACAATCCTGGTCAAAAGGTTTTGGGATCAGTACTTCCCCCTTTTCACGCGTTTTTGTATGGAATTTGTAGCTACCGGCAATACACACTCATAAACCGGCCCTAACAAGGTTTCTCCCCCACCCCCCTGGACAAAGTTAAGGTCAATAACCTGTGCAAGCTATATAAAAGGCGTTTGACTTGTAACACCTAACACTGTCCGGGGGAGAGGGGTTAATTTGAATTGCATTTTCCTTACATAAAAGACCAAGTGTCCCAAACGTTTTGACCAGAATTGTACTTAACTCACTTGCGGATCCTTACTGATTTGCCTGGAGCATACACTCCTTTTCAGTCTCTTGTGTTGTTACATGTCTCGCTAATTCACTGCAACACCTACTTTTATATCAGCCAGGAAATCATCTGCTTAGTGCAAACTAATTCTGACATAAGTCTTCTCTGATTGGTTGAAATACCCTGATTAGCATGTCACCTTCGAGATAAATACTTTGTCAAAAATGATCTTTCTGTCTGAGTTCTCACTATTAAGCTTAAGTCATCTGGTCAACTCAAAACAAGGAGAGCAATCTAAAAAACAACAAGCTATCTGCTAATATACAAACTTTCCAAAGAACAGAAAAAAAGTACTAAAATTACAGTTTGAAAATTCTGGCTTGTTGTCGATTTCGCAGAGCTGTGAGGCGTCTAGTCGCAAAATGATTGGCTAAAACGTTTCCATAAATAAACTACTTAGTAATATAAATAAGTGATATCGAAAAACCCATTAGGCAAATTAAAAATGTAGCACGCAATTCAAAGCAGAATTTAGAATAAAAGGTGTTCACTTCTAAAAACACCTATAAGATCATTGCCGTCTAATTAAGAGCTATTCACTACCATGAATTCGGTAAAAAAAAGCAAGAAAACACGAAACCTGAATTGATCTGAGAAAACAACAAAAACGATAAAAAATGAGTAAGGTAGTCATTTCCCGGAAAATACCGGTGAAGGGTCAAACCGAGGTCAAAATTGTTAAACTGGGCGATATTCTAAGCACAATCAAGGCTTTGTGATCTGTCGAAAACCTTAATTAAACACTGTTGTATGAATAGTAGTGGTACAGCAGAAATATTAATACTAATTTAGCTGAAAATATAAATGCAAAGAAGGTCATCGCAGTTGCGAAAAGAAAGGCAGAAAAAATTCAGGCTAGCCAGGATTCGAGCCCTGACATCTGCGATGCTGGTACAGCGCTCTAAACAATTGAGCTAGCAAGACAACCAAGAGCTTGCCATTAGATTGGTTCGTAATATCAGGGGCTGATATCAGGGGCGAGAACGCGACTTATTCTGACTGATTCCTTCTTTCCGTGGTTCAAATGTTTGAAATTCTTGTATTCATCATTTAACTAAAAAGTACCCGAGCAGCAAGAAGTATTACTGCGGAGATGCACGAAAATGGGACATCTGCTTTGCACGGAATTCATGTTAAGAGAAACTTTCTATCGATCATCAGTTATACGCATAAGCTATGAACTGCGAGTAAAGAAAATAACTTGCTAAAATAATCGACAAGAACGCTTAAAACAACTTTACTACAAACACGTACCACAGCAGATACAATCCCAAACACCAAACAAAATTCCCTGAATAATTTTAAATCCAAACATTCGCACTACGAACATTTTTCATCGCTTTTATTTCCTAACGTACCATTAATTCCACCAATAGGATACGTTTTACCATTGGCTCTACCAGTAGGATACGTTGTCCTATTATTACCACCAATAGGATACATAGAACCATTAGTATAACCAATAAAATTCGTTGTATTATTAGCTCCAACAATGGAATACGTCAAACCATTAGTTCCACTAATAGGATTAGTTGTTCAATATTTTGAATAGACCCAAAGAGCGAGCTCACGAGCATCCGGGCCAATCTTTACACAGCCTTGAAAAGCGTTGTCTATGGGATGTGACTAGAGTGCAATTAAAGGATGCTCAAACTACCAATCCTCTAGAGGTCCGTAGAAACGAATTTGAAAGTGAGAGGACACGACTGTTGTGGGCCGATATCCCTTCCCCCTCCCCCCCGCCAAATCTTGAAATTTTAAACAGTCGAACCCCGTTCGGGCACTGAGGGGGTATAAAAAGTGTCTGTATTTATAACCTGGTTGATCAGTCTAGACTTTCAGAGACACAGCAAACTGTCCGTAAGAACGGGGTGTCCATATAAAGTGGGTGTCCGTAAGCCGGGGTCTCGCTCTAAAGCAGACTGGACCATTTATTAAGCTCTTTAAGATATAGTTTATTTCCACTTACAGGCTATCTTCAAGCAATGTTTAACATGTATTGTAGTAAAAAAAAACCTATGAACTGCTCGGTAACGTAAAATCGCCCCCCCAAACATAAGCCCCCTGTGGGCTTGTAATTGAAAAATTGCCCTCAAATACAAAGTAAAACAAAGCAAAAACGGTAAATTTACTTCCAACTATAGGGCTAGCCCAATCGATTTTGAAACACAAATTTCCCTTCGTAGATAAGCCCCTCAAAAAGTGCCTTTGAAAAATATAAGCCTCGAGGCTTATTTTCGGAATTTTACGGTATATAGATATATATACTCGCATTTCATGTCCTGTAACTTTTTCCACAGTTTTCAATGCATTCTTAACTGATAAAAGTGGTTTCAGTTTCTTGGCCTTTTTTAGAATGTTCGTGCAATTTACTTTTCCAACTAACTGTACCAAACTGAAGCTCAAATGATACCAAATCTGGTATGTGTTCTTATACACCCCGATTTG
>CALNXI010003958.1:20684-34774 GCA_942486025.1 Porites evermanni
AAATATTTTGCTTGGAATTCGAAAAAAGGCGACCGTTTTCGATGGTCCTTGGTCGGCGAATGTGGTCCTTGGTCCGCGTCTCAGGTAAGCAGCACGAAAAAAACGTAAAAATGTTATAGTTTCCATACTAAAACGTGATTTTCACAATATTTCATATATATTTTTTTCTTTTCTCGATGCAATTAAGCTAAAGTTTTTTTCGGAAGATGTTGTGGGTATAACATAATATTCTTTTCTATCAAAGACTTCAGACAACAGTCTCCTCAAGTCTCCCTCACGAGCGTCGACGAGCGGTTTTCAGCGCGGTCGAAAAAACCAAAAAATTACCAAAAACTCTGTTTGTATTAGAGGTATTTAAAAAAAGAGAACTTGTAGACATGTATAGGGACGATTTTCAAAACATTCTTAGAAAACAGAGGCCGTCGCTTTTTTTTTGGGAAGTTTTATTCAACCAAGGTCATAGGTCGCGGACCAATTGGACTCGCTAAGCGAAATTTAGTGATAACAATAGCAATAGCAATATGCTTCCAACAGCAGAAATGAGTTGATCTGAAAACCTGTTCTGCAAAAAGGCACGTCTTCCCGTTGCGTTTTATTTATTCCAGGCTAAGTAAAGATGACCATGTAATCTACGGTGCCGCAAAAATCTAAACTTCAAGAAAGACAAATTAACCTACCCGTCAACAAACTTTAATTTCGCGTCTTCACCCACAGCACGAAAGCCGAAACTTCGTCATATGAAAGAATGCTAATCTGTAAATCACGATATCTTTCATTATTCAATGTATTTTTTTTTCTCGACGAAATATTTCATAATTTTGGGAAAAGTCGCGGACCAAGGGCATCGCGGACTTACGCGGACCAAGGACCTCATACTGTACACAAACAACGCGCAATACAAAAACAAGTACATTAACAGTCACTCTGCTAATAAACACAATTGAAAGAATAAGAAGAATTGTTACCGCTATCACAGTAGCTCCCAAAGAAGCTTGAGTCCCTTTTGTTTTCAATTTTAAACAATATTCTTTTCCTTCATCGGAAGAGATTTTTATCACAGGCAACTCCTTGTGTTCCGCATTGTGAAAATCAAAATCACTATTGTCACACTGATTACTAGCAACACAAATCTTGCGGCTCTTAAACTTGATACACATTCTTCTTTTCAAACTCTTATCGATTTTACACGTACATTCCTGACACTATGATTCCGATTTGTCATTGCGTCTATGAGGTCCATTTCAGTTTTTCGTGGGAGCGTATTCTATTTTTAAAGTCTGCATGTGTTAATATGATGATGCGATGCAAATTCAGGTTCAAATTGGAAATAATAAAAGAGTTTTTTTAAAAACACTACATTTTGCGTGAGATTCCGAAGACACGTTTCATAGACTTTGGTCTACTTTACGAAAACGATAAAGGAGAATATGTAGTATTGAATGACGTTCGCATGGCAGACATTCGCCTCGCTTCGCTTGTTTACTTGCTTGTTTACGTTAGCACGTATTGCGTGCCTATTTCACTTTTGCGTCAAAACAAGCCGTTTCCCATTACTCTTTTTGAGCCACGCCCAAATAATTAGTGTCAACTAGCTTCTTCCAATTTTATTCCCTGTCGCAACTGCCTGATTTCCATATGATCGCTACGATCGCTAAGAAAAAAAAAAAGTTCAGCGATCGCAGCGATCATATGGAAACCACTTTCCTGCGATCGCATCGACAACGATCACTGAGATAGAACTTTTTATATCTCAGCGATCGTTGTCGCTGCGATCGCTACGCGTCAATGGAAAGTGGTTTCCTTATGTTCGTGGCGATCGCTGAAATTTTTTTTCTCAGCGATCGTAGCGATCATATGGAAACCAGGCTTAAGTTACGCATCTTTACTAAATAAAATACGTTTCAGTAACTATAATATAATACTTATTAAGCAGGAAGGACGTATCATGTTATTCACTTATTCATGTTTTAATTGCCGGAACGAAAAGGTCTGTTGAACTTTGTAAGCGAGAGAATAAAGCTTGTTTACAGGGTTAACAATACTCGGTACAACGTCCGAAAAAAATAAGCTGCCTTTCAAATACCTAAAACCACAATTTATAGGCCGCATACCTTCGAATTAAAGTCCGTATCTAAATATCAATTATTGTTTCATTGGAAGAGCTTTGAAAATGTATGATCTTTTATACTCTATCTTGAAGCAGGTGAAACACATCTCGTAAATAAGTGCGTTGTACCGTTCGCGATAGCCGAATTCGGTCAGAGATGTTTTGAAGCAGCATCCACATTAAGATATGAACCCTTAAACAGCTGCATCACTGTACACAGCGTTTGAATCAGGAAGATATTTAATGTAATGCTTCTAAACACCTGTAGCCGTAATAAAAGACGAAAAAAATTGTGAAGAATCAAGATGGCGGTCTCAAAGTACCCTTGTTCGTCCTTTAGCAATGTCATGTTAAAATAGATGCCAAGATGTTATTGGTTCCGGCCTAAAACCCCATTTACATGCGCTAAAAAATCAGCACGACACGCCAAATTTTTGGCACCGTGCTGACGATTTTAAGGTACGGCCCTCCCAATTTTCGACGTGTAAACGTATTGGTCCCAAATGTAATGTGGCACCAGTGCTCAAAATTTTAGGGGTGCCGAGACTACCTCCGGGAGGTAGTCTCGGCACGGGTAAACGAAGCATGGTGCCAAAAATTGGACGTGCCGGGCTGATTTTTTAGCACTTGTAAATGGGGTTTAAGTTTCAACTCATAGTACCTCCAACCAGGCTCTTGCAACAAACATCCGAACTTACAAAGCCACAAAGATACATATGCTCACACCACTGGCACATGAGCTTTTTTTTCAAAATAGCTCAAAAGCATGCAGGCACCATAAAAAAACGTGCGTTTAGTTGGGTGCGGGAGCAATATGGTATTATGAATTCAATCTCATCATCATCATCATCATCATCATCATCATCATCATCATCATCATTAATCCAATCAGTTAGATTGCTTTTTTCATTAATGCAATTTCCATATCGTCACTTTATTTAGGTACCTACCGCAAACTGTGTTACACTTTCCGGCCCCAGATCGTCTCCGCCATCCTGACCAAGCAGTCCCCAGGCAACCACATAAACGTATATTCCACTAACGAAACTAAGGACTGTCCTATATCAGAAAAAAAAAAAAAAGAAAAAAAAAGGGTCGACTCTTACGACATAAATTCGGGATGAGGGTATCTTTATTCCAATATACCACGTCTTGAACTGAACGTAATCGATCTTGATCACTGACGGTATTGTAGCCTGTCAAATCAGGTTACTGCATTTGAGATTCAAAGCGAAAAATAAAAAAAAAAAGGTTTGAAAAATAAGAAAAGCAGAGGCAAAAACGTGCTTTAGCTGCGTTAATTATCAATATACACTTCATAACCACTGGTGAGATCACATTCAGTCAGAGAACAGAATCCAAAAAACCAGAATCAAGAAATTGTGAACAAAAAAAATAGTGTTATTGCTGTAACCTTATAGCAGTTAACGCCGCGCCTTCTCGCACTGTCCCAGCTGCAGTGAAGGTGATGGAAAGATGATTGATCTCCAGAATGTTGTATGCTGGACTTATAATAACCATGATGCAATAATAGTAAAAAGGTTGTAACCAACTGACACCCTGATAATCGTTGCATACTAAACACCGATTGAACAGAAGAGGAAATCCACCGGCCATCATAACCGTTCCCACTAAGTGCCACGACTTCCTTTGACCTAGCTTTTTGGAAATAAATGGAATTTGCACACGGTCGCCCAAGAAACCAGTTATTGGAGAGGTAAAGGCGTCAGTTATTTGTCCAATAAGCATAGCCAATCCGGCTTGGGATGCCGACAAACCAATCACTTGCATCAAAAATATGATAGAAAAAGAAATGTACGTTTGGCGGAAAATTTCGTTGAGAACGTTCCCGAGGCCACAGGAAAAGCGCTGTTTGATGTTTAACTTCGATTTTTGTTGGTTCTCCATCGCTGAATTCAACTGTAAAATATCAACATATAAATGAATTTTCTTCTAGTACATAAGAGTGCCACAAGGGGTAACTGACTGTGTCAACTGAGGACTGCTGCGATAGATGGTGTTTAACCAAAACCAAACAGAGGACAAATAGATATGAATATGAAGTTCATCATGTTCTGGCGGAAGTTGAGCAAGTTCAATTTCAATTCAATTCAATTCCTTATTTCACACTATATAAGATATTCACACAAGATTACATAGGTTAGGAAAATAAAGTGGCTGATAAATAATAATTTATTTGTGTACAGTGTCCAAAGAAGCAAGAGCTTTCTTGTTGGACACCGTCATGTTCAGATAATCGGCAGCAGTAAAGAGAGGAAATAAAATCTCAGATAATATCAGTGGTAGAACATATAAGCAAGGTCAGACTTGGTTGGTTAGAAGATTGGATTTCCATTCTTTCTTAAACTTATGAAATGGCAGACACTTGAGACTAGCGGTACAGTCTCCCAGATTTTTGGAGCGGAGAATTTAAAGGACGTCTTACCTAAGTTGGTGGATACTCTTGGCCTAGACTTACTCTTGGCAAGGGTAACGATCCGGCTGAACTTATTTAACCGCCAAAGTATTCAGAGAAATTCCCTTTAAGAATCAAGCAAAGTAGGAAATGAAAAATTTTGACCTCCCCTCAAATTTTCCATGCAGTTAGGTATTGTGGGGGATGTCTAACAATGCACTTTGTTCGGATTGCTACTTTATTGTTGTCTTGCTAACACCAATTATTTGTTGGTGGCAAAAAATCTAATATTTTATCCAGAAACTGTTGTAAAAAGTGCAAAATGTGTAGCTCTGTTTCTCAAGTCCATTAAAGTGCTACAACCCAAGACTTGGAGCAGATATAATACATCAATTTAGTTTACATTTGTGTATATTGCTCTTTATTATATCGAATTTGCGTGGCATAAACGGTTAATCAACTATATAGAGTTTCGGCCATTTGAGTTGATGGCTAAAATATGGTTATCCTTTCCTGAATTTCTCCAAAAGTACATCAGTTCCAGAGCTAAAACTAAGCAGGCAGTTTTCACAGATATCCTAGTTACTAAGTCTGTAAAAATCTCTGCGGGGCGGGCTCTTTTGTGTGCAAAGGCAATTAACGAACAAACCCCAAATTTCAGTTTTTGTATATTTCTTCGCAGTTGACAATCTATCTACTCGCCAACATATGAAAAACAGAGTTTCTGACTTTTGAGTGAGAGGTTGGTCAATTACACTAGCGTTAATCTAGAGTCCACTTCCTGTTAACGTGATCAACACTCAAAAAGCCTTTGCTAAAGCTCTTTGAAATCGAGTTTACCGCGGCCCTTCTCAACTAAGGCTGGTCTCACGTATAGTAAAGTTGGCATTCAACAGACATCTGCATGGTACTCGTTTTAAAACTGTAAGCTGAACGTCTGAGAAATGACAGCTGCATGAGGCTGAAGACGTAGAAAACTGACTGATTTTAAAGGGAACAAACGTTTAAGGGAGAGGTGGACATTAATAAACAGAAATTCCTAAGTTTACATGCATCTCATATATTTGTTAATATTTTTTAAAGAAGTTTTCATCATAATTTTTAAGGTACTTCATATAATCAAACAGTCATAGCTCACCAATAAGTCAGTTTCTTCAAGTAAACTAGCTAGGAAAACCGACAGGCTCATACTGCTGCTAGGTTAGTCTTTTGAATAAAGTCGAAACGGGAACGCTTTTGTGCGTTTTTTCAATTATTATTTTCAATTGTTATTTATAGACCACATTTATCTTTTGTGATTGTCTCATGAAAGACATTGTGCTTTAATTTGGAGTCAAAGGTTGGTTAACTTTACTGTAATCTAACTGTTTTCACTTACATATGTACATATGAGATGGTAAAAGACATCCTTTTCTAATTTCCCAGCCTGTTACTAGTTACTAAGCTTTTAAAATGAGATTAAGATTTGTGTTATTTCTGACGTGCTTTTTTTATTATTATCAATAGGATATGTGTACGACGAAATTGTTTTACTACAATCAGAATCCTTAATCCTTAAGGGTTCGCTTTCCTGTGCAAATTAGGGCTTTTGTCATTCAAACCTAACCGCTGGGATTACCAAATTTTGATATGAAAAGAAAAACTAAAAGGATTCTGGTAGTAGCAGTAAAATGACGCCATCGTGCAAATGGCCTATTATTAATCAACATCAACGTTTAGTATCAATCGTGGTTCAGTTTAGTCCAGTATCATTTGTCGCGGTTTACACGGCCCTTTCTCGAGATTATTCTTGAGATGCAGTTACAGTTTCGGAAATGGATTTGTCTCAATTTGAAGTCAAGGTCTGGTGGACGTTAGTGCACGTAGTTCTGCAAGAGTAGTTATTAAATGCAGATCACGTTTTCATAGTATAAAGTCACTTTGTGTGTTTAATTTCCCTACAGAGCTGTTGAGAAACCATCACTTCGCAATCCAATTACGGTTGGCAGTATATATAATAGCATTAATTTACTTTATTTATTCAATATTTCTGTGACGTTCTAGTAGTTTTGGTGCCGCTGACTGCAGAAGTGGTTGTTATCTGATCATTAAAAAACATTTTTGGTAACATTTTGGGGAAGAATCCATTGCCAATTTCCGCTCAGTTTACATACTACTCTTTGAAAATTAAATTTGTCCCTTTTCCTAAAAAGTTAGCCAGCCACAATTCCATGCAAAAGAAAGAAGATAAAGTGGGCAACAAAACCACCCGATAAAGAAGGAAAAAAAGCAAAAAAAGAGTGCGAGAGAGAAAGATCGAAATAGATTTGCGCATGCGTGAAAAACAAAAAAAGTTGTTTAATTACGTCAGATTAGTCGGCAAATATGCCTTTTTTCTTGCAAAACTCGTTTTTATAGCCATTCTTATGCTAATTAGCCGAAGAATAGCCTAAAGAAGAGGAATTGGTGAAAAATGCGGTTTTTCGCTACTCGCCGGCCGTGACCAAAGGGTTAAATGTTCGTAAAAGGTACCAAAGCGGTTAGTTCCCTTTTGCTTTAGGCTAAATGAGAACACGATTGATAAAACAAAAAAACTTGAGGTTAAGGGCCACAACTTTATCATTTTCCATGATAACTGTGAAGTGTTACTCGGCTCTTTGTATAATGAAGTCACGTCCACTCCACTCCAGTCCACTCCGCATTTCTCTTCACTATCAAATGTTTTGTTATTACTGAGTTATAATCTAACTACCATAAATTAACTGTATTCGATATTTGACCGGTACACTCTCTTAAACTCTTTGCACAATGCCGCATTCTTCAGGACCTCCCTTCGCGAAGGGTTACCGATTTCTAAAACCCTAAACACACGCTACTCTTAAAAATCGAAATACCACTTTCATCATCGTTGATTTCGGTAATGTATAGATTTAGCCAGGGCTAAAAGCGAAGCTCTCGATAATATTTATAGTTTGCTCAAACAAAATATAAAATCGTGTACTGCTAAGTGGCGAAGGCAACGCCGAAGAATGGTGAAAAACAACAAGAGGTCTAATTAGCAAAAAAGCAACTTTACACCTGTACGTGCAGCCTCCTACGCAGGCGTTTTCGAGCTCCCCTAAAAACGCCTGCGTGGGAGGCTAGCGTACGTGCAGCACACTTTTTTTGTACATTTCTTTGCCGTTGTTTTGCACGACTACAACGTGAAACTTCCAGAAACTTCTTAGTTACACGTTTTATGGAGGAAATGTCGTACGTTTTTTTCTTCACTTTTTTTTTCACTGCCGCTCATTTTCACCTTGCATTATATTGGTGGCCGCTAGCATTTCTCATTTTGTTACCGCCGCTACAAAATTTTCATGTTGTTCTTCCGACAAAATGTCTCCTTTGGTTTTTATCTCTCGCTCTAGATCTCTGTCGCCCTTTTTCTCGTTGAGCTTCGCTGGCTTGCCGCCTACTTTCTCTTTTTCTCGGTCTTTCTCTTGCCCTATATTCCAAATTTGTGAACCTGACAATTAAGCTAAGCTTAATACTTTAGAAAAGACGGATACAGCGACAATTTCCGCTTTCGTCTTCATTGGCTCCTTAGTTGTCTCTGCTTCCCAAGACGCGGGTAGCTATGCGACTTCCCGTCAAAATAACCTCGCGCGAGTTGCATTTGGGTAGCCATACCTGTTGATTGAGTTATTTTACATTGTTATGCCTGTGGTGCGGACGAACGTTCGGGCGGTCGGCGTACGGTCTCGTGATTACCAAATTTTCTTGGATGGGTAGTTTACCACATTTTCTTACCCATGGTGCTCCTCTGCGCGCGCTTCGTGCGCGATATCTCCGCTAAAATGCAAGGGACTTTATTATTCCACTATTATGTCATTTTACCATATAAGGTCAAGAGAACAAGCAAAATACGAGGCCGTAATACACCGTAGTGTCCTGGTTTAACCGGTTTACAACAGGGCGAATACCGGCGGATGCAAAAGGAGCAACTGTGGCTGACAGAATCAGGATGTTTTGGATACTCTCATTAGAAAATAGAAGCCAAAATACCATTTTTCTTTTGCAGTAAAATAATTAACCTCTCATTCAATGGTTTGGCATATAATACGCGCGAACATTTTGCTAATTGTTAACGTCATTCTCACAGACAGGATCAGGATGTCTCTGAATACTCTTACCAAAAACTAGAAGCCAATTGCCAGATAATTTTTTTTTGTAGTGGAATAATAAACCTCTTATTCTATGGTTTAGCATATAATACAAGCGGACATTTTGCTCATTGCTCGTATTTTTCCTTGCCCCTGCGGGGCTCGGAAAAATACTACGCAACTCGCAAAATATCCGCACGTATTATATGCTAAACCATCGAATAAGGTGTATTTATTGCACACACCTACTTAATTATTCCCTGAAAACCCGGCATGAAAATCGCACGAGTCAGTATTGATACATTAAAATTTCAGAAGCGCCCGTCAACCAGTCACAGTAAGAAAATTTAAAAAAAGAGGTTAGTTTTAAACTAGTAACATGAGTAAAAAAAATTTGACATTGAACTGTATGGGACGTGCCGTCCGCCAGTTCGAAAAGGAAGTTAGTTTTAGACTAGGAACAGGAGTTACGAATATCTCACATCGAACTGTATGGGACGCGCCGTCCGCCAGTTCGAAAAAGAAGTTGGTTTTAAACTAGGAACAGAAGTAGGATATATTACATAGAACTGTATGGGACGCACCGTCCGCCAGTTCGAAAAAGAAGTTAGTTTTACACTGAAAACAGGAGAAGAATATATATTACATCGAACTGTATGGAACTCGCCGTGCGCCAGCTTGAAAAAGAAGTTAGTTTTAAACTAGGAAAGGGAGAAGTACTTTCTCATTGACAGTTTTAAAAAAGCTTGTGATCGCCTCGCGCTTCAAAAAATGGCCACAGCCGTCTCTGTTGAGTCTCGCGTCCAAAATCAAGCTTCAGAAGTAACATTACAAAGTGATTCAAATAATTTGTTAAAGTCAAGTTAAAAAAAATCAGTTAAAATTTAAGAATCTGACTCACCAATGTAGCCCTCTGTTTGTGTGCAATGTGACTGAACTGACCTTAGAATGATGATCTTTTGAATTAAGTGAAAATGACGCGAGTTTCGGCGTTTTAAAGACTATTTATGTTTCACCTATTATCATATGGAAAAAAGAGTTTTTGCATTTGGAGTAAGAGGTTGGTCAATTATACCGGCGTTAATCTGGGGTCCACATCCTGTTAACGTGATCGTCACTCAAAAAGTCTTTGCTTAAGCTCCTTGAAATCGGGTTTACCGCGGCCCTTCTCAACTAAGGCTGGTCTCACTTATAGTAAAGTTGGCATTTAACAGACATCTGCATGGTACTCGTTTTAAAACTGTAAGCTGAACTTCTGAAAAATGACAGCTGCATGAGGCTGAAGACGTAGAAAATTGACTGATTTCAAAGGGGACAAACGTTTAAAGGAGAGGCGAACATTAATAAACAGAAATTCCTAAGTGTACATGCATCTCATTTTTGTTAATATTTTGTAAAGAAGTTTTCATCGTAATTTTTAAGGTACTTCATATAATCAAACAGTCATAGCTCACCAATAAGTCAGTTTCTTCAGGTAAACTAGGAAAACCGACAGGCTCACATTGCTGGTAGGTTAGACTTTTGAATAAAGTCGAAACGGGAACGCTTTTGTGCGCTTTTTTACTTATTATTTTCAATTATTATTTATAGATTACATTTGTCTTTTGTATTGTCTCATGAAAGACATTGTGCTTTAATTTGGAGTCAAAAGTTGGTTAACTTTACTGTAATCTAACTGTTTTCACTTACATATGTACATATGAGATGGTAAAAGACATCCTTTTCTAATTTCCCAGCCTGTTACTAGTTACTAAGCTTTTAAAATGAGATTAAGATTTGTATTGTTTCTGACGTGTTTTTTTTTTAGTATCAATAGGCTATTTGTACGAGGAAATCATTTTACTGCAATCAGAATCGTCAAGGGTTCGCTTTCTTGTGCAAATTAGGGATTTTGTCATTCAAACCTAATCGCTGGGATTACCAAATTTTGATATGAAAAGAAAAACTAAAAGGATTCTGGTAGTAGCAGTAAAATGACGCCATCGTGCAAATGGCCTGTTTTTAATCAACATCAACGTTGAGTATCAATCGTGGTTTAGTTTAGTTCAGTATCATTTGTCGCGGTTTACACGGCCCTTTCTCGAGATTATTCTTGAGATGCAGTTATAGTTTCGGAAATGGATTTGTCTCAATTTGAAGTCAAGGTCTGGTGGACGTTTACGTTAGTGCAGGTAGTTCTGCAAGAGTAATTATTAAATGCAGATCACGTTTTCATAGTTTAAAATCTTCTGATGTAAGCGCCAGTCAGTCACTTTGTGTGTTTAATTTCCATACAGAGCTGTTGAGAAACGCGTCACTTCGCAATCCAATTACGGTTGGCAGTATAACATTAATTTACTATATTTTTTCAATATTTCTGTGACGTTCTTATAGTTTTGGTGCCGTTGACTGCAGAAGTGGTTGCTATCTGATCATTAAAAAACATTTTTGGTAAAGATTTTGGGGAAGAATCCATTGCCAATTTCGCTCAGTTTACATACTACTCTTTGAAAATTAAATTTGTCCCTTTCCTAAAACGTTAGCCAGCCACAATATCAAGCAAAAGAAAGACGATAAAGTAGGCAACAAAACCACCAAGAGCAAAAGCAAAAAGAAAAGCAAAAAAAGAGTGCGAGAGAGAAAGATCGAAATAGATTCAGGCATGCGTGAAAAACAAAAAAAGCTGTTTAATTACGTCAGACTAGTAGGAAAATATGCCTTTTTCTTGCAAAACTCGTTTTTAGCCATTCTTATGCTACTTAGCCGAAGAATAGTCTAAAGAAGAGGAATTGGTGAAAAATGCGGTTTTTCGCTACTCGCCGGCCGTTACCAAAGGGTTAAATGTTCCTTAAAGGTACAAGGGGTTTGTTCCTTTTTGCTTTAGGCTAAATGAAAACACGATTGATAAAACCAAAATACTTGAAGTTGAGGGCCACAACTTTATAACTGTGAAGTGTTACTCGGCTCTGAATAATGAAGTCACGTCCACTCCACTCCAATCCACTTCGCAAGTTTCTATAAGGCGCAGGGAATGCAACGGTGTAATTGAAATCAATAACTAAAGGGAAGTCATTTACACTATATCTACCTCAAGCAACCGATAGAATTAAGAAGGGAAAGACAAACTGCAAACTGTTTTGGGGAGCAAATTCAGTTACCATTTATTCTCTTAAGTTCGGGATGCGTGGGTAGAAAACGATCAGGAGCATAGACTAAAGAAGGTTTCCTTGCCAACTTCATTTCTTCCTTATCACGCAATTTTAACTGAAAATATATATTCCCAATTAGAAATTATTGGAAAAGCTTTCAACTGCATGTGTGTACTGACGACCTCTTCTTGAGGAACAAGACGGAAGTCGGAGGAATAAAATCACCAGCGTGCCGGCGAGTGCTAGAAGAGCAGGAATCTTAGAAAGCACATGCCGTACGTAGTCACTTTCACTCAAATTGGATTGAGAGCTACATAATAATAACAAAAATAAAATGGAACGATCATAAATGACATGACAATTAATAGGTGGGGAGGGGGTTGGTAGGTTTGGAATTCCTCAATAACCCGGATGTCACTTCTAACGGTATTTCTACGACTTGGATAAAAAAAGATGTCAAACAACAACTCTACCTCTAAACATGTTTCCCCGTAACGGCTGCGAATACAGCCGTTTCTCCTCACCCCTTGCCGACAGGAACGTTTCGCAGAAGAGGAGCGACGAGAGATGGCTGTGTAGTGAACAGGCTACATGTTTCCAGTCCAGAAAAATAAACGACTGTTCACTAAGCCCCAGTCTTCACTAATCTTACCCGTTCTCCGGGTAAAACTCTTGTATAGCCATCAACAAGCCCCCGTTGGATATTATTGCAATAAAAACGATGTTGGCGAATGCCGTTCCACTTAGCTTGTTTCCTATAGATGACCAGCATCAGAAGGTGCTTTGCTACCTCAGGTATTTTGACCAATAAGAACGCCTAAAGTATCTCAGTTAGTATAAATGACCTTTTTTCTCACGTCACGGTTACTATTCTGTTCATAATGTTTCTGTAGGCGCACCTTGTCTGCTTCGACGAGTTCTGTGGCGAACGACAGAGCCATGACTTACATGATGGACATGCAGCTGCCCGCAGGATCACCGGCGCATATTTGGTCCGTTTCAACTCTGTGTTTTGGAAGTAATAGTACACAGATGCACCAATGACGAGAAGAGAACCGACGAGGTAAGTTCCCTGAGGAAAAATATTCAATGCAATTCAATTCAATCTACTCCTTTGAGAATAAAAGAGTTAGAAGCGGGCTTATGACGATTGGATCATAAATCAGTTGTCTGTGGTCACTTAGTATACAGCTGTTCGTTTTGTCACCACTTCGCATTGAGATCATTTTTGCGTGACTACACAATAAACCAGAAGATCTATTAGGTCGTCGCCGCTGGATTAGATGGGAATGGGTTCGGTACAGGCCCCTCTAGTTCAACTTCTTAGACATGCATGCTCATACTACTTAACTGGAAATCTTAGTTGGTAGTCAGTCGTCACTTCTTTCTTCATCTTATTTGCGGCCGACGGTAAAACAAACTATTGATATTTTTTTACCAGTTGACTTCTTACATGGATAATAGGGACCTAAAGCAAGGGCGACGACGACGGCACTAAAAACGTCGGTAAAAAAATGAGTTTGCGTTCTTTCAAACTTGATCGTGTCTATTTGGACCAGCTCAATATGTCAACTACAGGCGACTTTTCCTGGAGTTAAATTCTTAAGGATTATATTCAGGTTAAAAAAGATGAAGGAAAATTCGTCGTCGTATGTCCACGTCCTCCATAAAAAGTCAAAATAGGAGGTTTCGCGTCGTAGTCGTGCAGTGGACGTCAAAGAAATGTACCAAAAAGCGTGATGCACGTGCAGAGCTGTTGTTTTTTTTATCATTAAACCTATTGCTTTTTGAGGTCGTCGTTGTGGTCGTCATCGTAGTTGCTTAAGCTCCCTAATGTCTCGAGTCGGTGTTTACTGAATGCTTGTCGCTTATTGCAGGCTTTGCCGTCACTATCATAATTTGGCCGAGGGAGGTTGTCTCTTGTCGCATTTCATTTTATGTGCTGTCGCTACTTTTTGGGCCATGTCGCTTGTCGAAATTTACCCTGGCAGGGCCTCATATAGGCACTCATCGTTAAAAATGTCAAGTACAGACATCACCTAGTAGCTATGAACTTTTACATTTATAGTTTGGGGATGCTAGTAAACCAATCACTTGCATCAGAAATATGATTTCAAAAGAAGAGGAGGTCTGACGGAAAATTTATTTGAAAATGTTTCCGAGGCCACAGGAAAAGCACTGCGTTACTTGATGCTTAATTTCAATTTTTGTTAGCTAGCCTTCCATCGCCGAATTCCCCTGTTACAAAGTAACAAATCAGAATCAAATTATGAGTTGTTTTAACTTATAATTACAGTGAGCCTTATATATTAAGT
>CALNXI010003959.1:0-10000 GCA_942486025.1 Porites evermanni
TAGCTGTTTTGCAGACTGCATGACTTTTTCAAAAGTCAATAGTTGGCCCTTTGCTGACCTCTATATTACCTATATGTAGCAGCGAAGTGAATTGAAAAGGGTGTGTAAAAATTCAGTGCCCGCTTTAAACAACCGAAACCCCATCGGACTGAAAAACTTACTTTAATTAATACTTCTTTTTTCATTTTTCTGCAACCCAAGACAAATAAAATTATTTTAGGGGCATAAATGCGTAATCTGCCTGTTGGTTTTTGATAATTACCATGTTGCGAGTGATCAGCCTTAAATAATGTTTCCTGCATGCCTATTACATTTTTCTCTTCATTTTCGGGTAATGGAAGAATCAAAATTTCGTCAAGAATGCCCACCCCCCCGAGCGGCCAAGACCTGAAAATGGCAAGTGAAACCAGGGTTTAGCGCTGTGATAGGCCTTGACATGAAAGAGTTAGAAATAGCTGTTACATTTAAGAACACCATATAATACTTCAATTAGAACTTTTGTTGTTTTTCAACAACGAGCCCTTGAAAATTAAACAAGAAGAAATGATTAAGTCCTCCAGCAAGATCTTACAAAGGTGGCTACTTCTTTGACAAAAACAATCTCCCCTCCCCTTGAACTACATTCTTGACCACCTACTATGTTTTCTCTTGCCTTCTTGACCCCTTCTTTATTCAGTGTAAGCGTCCGCAGTGTCAGCTTATATGACATGTCCACTTAAAAGAAGTGGTTTTCTATGTATATATATGAAGACATAATTTAGTTCATCGGAAATACAGCTTTGATTTTTTTTATGAGACTTGCGTGTACTTACTTCCTCAGCAAAAAGTATGAATCGATAGTTGTCATTCGTCGTTCGTGCTTAATTTTGGCGCGGCGGCACGAAAGAACTTGCCGTCCTCGTAAATCGAATTTTTCCCACGTTACTGGCGGCTTGATCACGGCAACAATACCCGTGCACGTGGGTAAAACTCTCATTCACAGCTCTGATTTCACAGAGTGACAAAAAAGAAAGAATATTACAAGGTTTACTTCGATCGATCGATTCTTTATCCTGATGGAGTCGATAGTTCCGTTGCGTTTTTGGGGGCCATACGATTAGCGCTGATCGCATGGCCCCCCAAATATGACAACATATGTATTAAGAGGTTTCTTATAACGTCCGTTTACAGCATAGTTAAGTTATTATTCACTTCTATCGGAATTTTTACTTACGCAGAAAAGGCGTTTTATATGCAGTTCTTTATTAGTTGTATTCATTCCCTGAAGAAGTCTCAGTAAGAGACGAAACGCGTCGGAAACAAACGAAAAAGCTTACAACTACAAGAAGTCTTCCTTTGCGCTGCTGACTAGTCTTCGTTAGAAAGTTAAAAAAAGAAACTTTTGTTTTGTTGTTTATTTTATCTTTTGGTTAAATTTGGTGATTTATTTTTACCCGCGACACTTACCCGCACCCGCGACCTCTACCCGCGAGTCGCGACCCGCGACATTTAGACATACTCTTCCTTCGTAAGGTAATTGAAACCTAAAACTTCTATCCAAAAATATGAAATACCTAAAAATTGTCCTCTTCAGCTCTCCTTTCTCACGGTGATCGAATTCCTTCGTGTTAAAAAGTCTCCACTGATCATTGGAATTGTAGATCGAATAAAGATAAATAGTGAGCAGCTATTTTCATTCAGCGAATCAGAGCTGTCCCATACGTTCTGCAAATTGCAGGTATAATTTACGTCTGTTTCGATTATTTCGCGGCGATAGCTCAGGTATGGATAAATCTTCATCGGCAAAATCTCTTTTATACAGTGATGTTGTGAAAGGGGAGCCCACAGAAACTGGGAGGACGAAGAAGACGCCATGACGAAAAAGGCAATCAAGGAGTTGGAGGTTTTCGTTTCACATATATTTTAGAACTTTTCTCTACTTATTTCTTTTCTTCAATTACTTTACTTTATCATTTTTTTCATTTTGTTTAATTTTGCCAATTACTCGCCCTCAATCGCTATGGAACTTAAAGTAAGCAAAGAAATTACATGTAAATGACAAAATCAGAGATCCGAGACAAAAAAATTTGCCTCCTGAGCATTATTTTGACGTTGCAAGCAGCAGGGATCAACTTTGAAAAACTGTTAGGCAGAACAGTTTTCAAAAACCCTAATGTCACTCTGTTTCAATCTTCTTCAGTTTTGCCCATCCGTGGTATCTGTTGTTTCTGTTATGTTATTTAAACCTTCCTTTAAAGTTTTAAGCGGTTATTTTTATGGTTGTCTTAATTTAACGGGCATTTTGTAATTTCCTAATTTGGCTGAATTTCGTGACACAGTTCCTTTAAGTTTGAGAATAGGAGAGAATTGAACGCGACACAAGAACAAGCACCTAGGCATCTGTGTTAGGGAAATCAAACTTTCATTTAACTACACCTCTAAGTTAAAATCCTGCAGGCTCAGGTTAAGATAGATAGTTGAACTGACAACACCGAAAATTAACATTAGATAGTACATTGATTTATTGATTTCGGTATTTAAAAAGGTAAAATTAAAAGTCGTATGGCTGGTTATTTAAACAAAGGCTAATGTAGAACGCGGTTTCAGACACTCAGTGCGCCTCAAAATCGTTTTCTATGGTGTGTATCATTAAGTACATAATGGTATCCTGGCAAGGTTTGTTAATCTGGTTGCCACTTTTAATAGCAAACAAGGATAAGATGTGAGAGATGGCTGGATGTATTTTTTAAAAACTGTGCGCTCAGTTTGTTTATCTCTTTTTGAGTAACCATTCTATATACAGTTCAGAAGAGAAACGAGGGTTTTTGGAATTTCTTTAATGTTAACGGAAAAGGGGAATAGGAGTTGCTTGCCTGGGCAAGCGAGGGAGCGCTTTACAAGGCTTAGTGCTTATTGAATTAAAATACATACAGCATTTCTTTATTTACCAAACCAGTCGATTAAGATGGTAAATTTCCCTTTACTAATTGATCATTAGGTACTGTTAATTGAATTTACTCATAAAAGGCCCCTCAGAATTGAGTGTAGCTAAATGTCGTGGGTCGTGGGTAGTGGGTAGAGGTCGTTGGTCGTGGGTGTGGGTGTGGGTGTGGGTGTGGGTGTGGGTGTGGGTGTGGATGTGGGTAAATGTCGTGGGTAAAAAAAAGTCTTCCAAAAAAAGATTAAAATTAAAAAAAAATAGCAAAAAGTTGTAGAATTCATGAAACGAAAATCTCCCCGTACATACCGGTCCTATTCTCCTTCCCCGCGGTCAGCAAAGCAATTAAGCGAATCCTCTAGTACAAACGGACACTAAAAAGACATTTAAATAAAAAATAAAAGAAACTCTGTGCACTATGTAGACCTGAAGCAGGCTATAGAAAAACTGGAGGCCGAACTACTTTTCCACAAAGATGTCAACATTCGTGACTGAAACGTCATTTCAGTTTAAGGAGTGATATTTCGAATCGTTACAGCAAAGATTTTGTTCAAAAAACAACAACAACAAAAAAGAATCGAGAAAGCTGTAGTTCGGTACGGCAATAAAATTTACATACAGTCTCGAACCACCTTCATTCGAGTATGTCTAAATGTCGCGGGTCGCGACTCGCGGGTAGAGGTCGCGGGTGCGAGTAAAGGTCGCGGGTAAACATAGATCACCAAATTTAATATTAAATTATCAATAAAATAAAGGAAAATTTGATTATGTTTCAAAGAAGATTTGCAATACTTTTTTTTTGGGTCCACTGGTCATAACGAGGAAGTCTAGTTATTTAAAGCTAACTAAGGGCGATAAAAAGGAAAAAGTCACTAAAGAAAAATCCACATGCTTAAAACTACATTGGCTAGTTAAATTTGTACCAAGTAACCGAGATACCTGCGTTTGGGATTTGTAGGGGAGGAGGTTCAAGTTTTGGTAGAGAAAAGAAAAGTATTTCGGGTTCACGTTCTCTCCAAAGCTTGAATTTAGCTTGAAGTAGTCATTTTATGTAGCTGTTTTGCAGACTGCATGACTTTTTCAAAAGTCAATAGTTGGCCCTTTGCTGACCTCTATATTACCTATATGTAGCAGCGAAGTGAATTGAAAAGGGTGTGTAAAAATTCAGTGCCCGCTTTAAACAACCGAAACCCCATCGGACTGAAAAACTTACTTTAATTAATACTTCTTTTTTCATTTTTCTGCAACCCAAGACAAATAAAATTATTTTAGGGGCATAAATGCGTAATCTGCCTGTTGGTTTTTGATAATTACCATGTTGCGAGTGATCAGCCTTAAATAATGTTTCCTGCATGCCTATTACATTTTTCTCTTCATTTTCGGGTAATGGAAGAATCAAAATTTCGTCAAGAATGCCCACCCCCCCGAGCGGCCAAGACCTGAAAATGGCAAGTGAAACCAGGGTTTAGCGCTGTGATAGGCCTTGACATGAAAGAGTTAGAAATAGCTGTTACATTTAAGAACACCATATAATACTTCAATTAGAACTTTTGTTGTTTTTCAACAACGAGCCCTTGAAAATTAAACAAGAAGAAATGATTAAGTCCTCCAGCAAGATCTTACAAAGGTGGCTACTTCTTTGACAAAAACAATCTCCCCTCCCCTTGAACTACATTCTTGACCACCTACTATGTTTTCTCTTGCCTTCTTGACCCCTTCTTTATTCAGTGTAAGCGTCCGCAGTGTCAGCTTATATGACATGTCCACTTAAAAGAAGTGGTTTTCTATGTATATATATGAAGACATAATTTAGTTCATCGGAAATACAGCTTTGATTTTTTTTATGAGACTTGCGTGTACTTACTTCCTCAGCAAAAAGTATGAATCGATAGTTGTCATTCGTCGTTCGTGCTTAATTTTGGCGCGGCGGCACGAAAGAACTTGCCGTCCTCGTAAATCGAATTTTTCCCACGTTACTGGCGGCTTGATCACGGCAACAATACCCGTGCACGTGGGTAAAACTCTCATTCACAGCTCTGATTTCACAGAGTGACAAAAAAGAAAGAATATTACAAGGTTTACTTCGATCGATCGATTCTTTATCCTGATGGAGTCGATAGTTCCGTTGCGTTTTTGGGGGCCATACGATTAGCGCTGATCGCATGGCCCCCCAAATATGACAACATATGTATTAAGAGGTTTCTTATAACGTCCGTTTACAGCATAGTTAAGTTATTATTCACTTCTATCGGAATTTTTACTTACGCAGAAAAGGCGTTTTATATGCAGTTCTTTATTAGTTGTATTCATTCCCTGAAGAAGTCTCAGTAAGAGACGAAACGCGTCGGAAACAAACGAAAAAGCTTACAACTACAAGAAGTCTTCCTTTGCGCTGCTGACTAGTCTTCGTTAGAAAGTTAAAAAAAGAAACTTTTGTTTTGTTGTTTATTTTATCTTTTGGTTAAATTTGGTGATTTATTTTTACCCGCGACACTTACCCGCACCCGCGACCTCTACCCGCGAGTCGCGACCCGCGACATTTAGACATACTCTTCCTTCGTAAGGTAATTGAAACCTAAAACTTCTATCCAAAAATATGAAATACCTAAAAATTGTCCTCTTCAGCTCTCCTTTCTCACGGTGATCGAATTCCTTCGTGTTAAAAAGTCTCCACTGATCATTGGAATTGTAGATCGAATAAAGATAAATAGTGAGCAGCTATTTTCATTCAGCGAATCAGAGCTGTCCCATACGTTCTGCAAATTGCAGGTATAATTTACGTCTGTTTCGATTATTTCGCGGCGATAGCTCAGGTATGGATAAATCTTCATCGGCAAAATCTCTTTTATACAGTGATGTTGTGAAAGGGGAGCCCACAGAAACTGGGAGGACGAAGAAGACGCCATGACGAAAAAGGCAATCAAGGAGTTGGAGGTTTTCGTTTCACATATATTTTAGAACTTTTCTCTACTTATTTCTTTTCTTCAATTACTTTACTTTATCATTTTTTTCTATACTTTTTTTACCCACGACATTGACCCACACCCACACCCACACCCACACCCACACCCACACCCACACCCACGACCCACGACCTCTACCCACTACCCACGACCCACGACATTTAGCTACACTCCTCAGAATTAACTTACTGTCCTCATCTGTGATGACAATAATAGGTTCACTGATATTTCCAGGTCCCTTTGAAGTCGAGGCAAACACTGTGATTCTGTAGTTGGTGTATTCAGTGAGTCCTGTTAGTGTTGTTTGAGTTGAAGGAGCAAGGACAAACTGAGTCTTTGTTGTGCCATTAGGTTCTAATGCTGTGTAGGTAACTGTGTAACTTCGTATAATGCCACTTCGATCAGGCTGTGGAACATCACCCCAGTCAACAAATATACTGGTGGAACTAGTGTTGTATCCTGAAATATCGGCTGGAGGAGCACTGGGTGCTGTTAAGAAATAACATTGGAATATACAAAGTAGTTGTTGAAGCAAGCCACAGAAAAAGAAAGGTAAAAAAAAACCCGCTTGTGTTGTGGAGAAAAACAGCATAAATGTCGACTAGCACCAGCAAGGTGAATTTAATGTTTTAAGTTGAATGAAATGGTTAAGACTTAAGCACGGTAACTTTATTGATCTATTTAAAAAAATATTTATTATTTAAATATTTATTCATGTTTTATCTATTGATTGATTCATTTTTTTTTTTCAAATAATACTAACAACAAAGACGTTTCAAAAAAGGAAGGGTAGCGTGAACGAGTGCCTAGAAATAAATCGTACCGCTACTGTCAGATCATATGCAGCAGTTCATGGCGTCATTTATGATCCTCTATGTTTTTACTCTGACAAAAGAGTGACTATAAGACAAAACCGACCAAAGGTCAGCAATAACCTGTACATACGTAAGTTGGGTGTCTGTCCCTTATAGGGTTTTTTTTAAGCAAATGAGGTGGGGGTGGGGGGGGGGGGTCGCGTTTCTCCAGAATCCGAGAGATCATGCGTGAGGATCACATGAAGGGTTCGGGAGATTGTCGGAAGAGTTCGGAGAGCGTCGGGACATCATCGGAAAGGGCTTGCGTGTGATCGCGCGAGGAGGATTGTCACGTGATCGTAGGATCACGCGTGTAATTCTTGGAACGCAGACAAGACCATTCTCAGAAATACAAGCAGTTAAAGTCATTTATTCATAAGCACGAAAGCCTATGTAAAACTGGGACGGATGAAAAACAACTCGTTTTTAGCCCAGAAACCAACTATTTTTCAATAGTCAACAATTTTTTTTTGCCTTTAAGACAAAATCAATTATCCAGTTCCATTAATTGTTCCACGTTCCATGTATTCAAATCTTGAACGTGTCAGGGTCGACCACGCGTTTATTTTAAATACCAAGAGACAGTACTGCGCGAAGGGATAGAGTTCATACTTCTTGGCATCGGGTTTAATCTGACACGTTTGACACGTTTTAGGGACCCTAGTTTCGGGTGGCTGATCCAAAGCCTCTTTTACTTCTGCTGAGTGAAAAGCCTCAGACTCTGCAGCATACATTTTCTTGATGTGTTTTGTAGTCTTATTTCTTGTGGTCTGATACAAATTCTTTAATGTAATCGTTTCCATCCAGTTCACCCTTAAACAGGCCTAAAAATTGACCGAGAGGTGGATTGTGTTGCCCGGTATGACTTGTAAACTCCACTGAGTTGGTATCGAAATAAAGGCAGTCCTGCAGCAATTCTAACGCTTCATAGAGCTGTAAACTGGCTCAGCAGGTGGTGAAAAAGGCCAAAACGAATATTCACATACACCGAGGGTAGTTCATCTTCAACCGCTTTCTTGTTGTAGACTTCAACCAAATCGTCCGTGACGACACAAATCCACCGAACATCCATCTGGTCCAAGTCAAGAAACTCGATGAGTTTATGATGCTCGGTAAAATTTTGCACTTGGGTCTTGTTTGGCAGCTGCGCCATATTGCCATAACGAGTCGGGTTGAGCACGTATTAATAATAATATAAAACACTTGTGTAGCGCATACGCACAGCTCTATGCGCTTTACACGATCATAAAAAATATATATATAAAAAAAATTCTTGAAAGGCATATTTAAAAATTATATGTCCTAAGCTTTGACTTAAAAGTTGTCAGATTGTCGCTAGATCTAATGTAATCAGGTAACTGATTCCATAGCTCAGAGGCAGAGGTGGCGAAAGCCCTTGCATCATAGGTCTTCATGTTACTTTCAAGGTGAAAAGAAGAATTTCAAATTTAAGACGCTGTATTGTCAACCTTAAACTGCATTCGAGAAACTAGCAATTGTCACATCAACCCCAGAGTCTTCACAAGCCACCCGCACTCGACAAACTACATGTACAACATTCACTCCGCACTGGACTAAGTACAGTGTTCACGCTTGTACATCGCGCTTTCTTTTGTTCACAAAGAAATAAATATTTTTATTTAACTGCATGTCACATTGAATCATGCCGTAAGGCGAACAAATGAATAATGACGCCTTAACAGTACTGATACATAACGGTAAAATATATATATATATATATATATATATATATATATATATATATATATTTATAACAACTTTGTTGTCAAAATAATAAGACAAAAGAGTGTCACCAGAGAGGAACTAAATCCCCATAATAGGACAAACCCCAAAATTTAAATATACGCTGTAAGTTAAGAAAAATAGAAAATCATTCAACTAAGCACAACTGTTAACTATATATAATCATGATCAATCTCTTTTTGAAACTCCTTAATGACTGAACGCCAACCACTGAATTGGGCAGCGAGTTCCATATATCTATGTAACGCCTCCAAAAGGAATAGTTCAAAATGTTTCTTCTCGGAAGGTTTGAAAATCTTAAGATTGTTGCAAGATCTTGTATTGCTAGATGAAAAAATCAAACACTTATCAAGTTCAATTTTTGACAAACCATTAATAAACTTAAGAGCCGATGTCTGTAATTTTCGAGAATCGGTTGACAGTCGTGAATTTTTGAATTTCTTCATATTTTGCCCAAATGATCTCTATAGTACACTTATTTCAAAAATCACATTAAAACTTGTAACGGCTTTTTTTTTTTCCTGAATCGGGCAAAGTTTGAAAAACGCTAAATCGGCGCTCTTTCGAGTATGAAATTAGCGAAAATTAAGCATTTTCTTCGCGCTCGTACATAAAAACGTGATGATATCTCTAAATGAAATCAAGTCACAAAGCAGACACAGACTTGTGCTTTATAATTCAGCAATTATCTTTAGATAAGCTGCTTAAATGTGGCTGTGTCTGCCGCAAGAAGAAACACGATTTAGGCTCTTTTCAAAAATGACAAATTTGACCTAACTTCACCATTGAAAAAAACAATTGATACATGGAATTTCAACATGAAACAAACACTATTTTTAAGCACATCCTTTGCCGTTTCTTGTGTTAAAAAATGTTTGGCGGCATTACAAAAGTGCGTCGCTGAGACACCGAAACGTGCAGGGTAGTTTCGCACGTTGGAACGCTCAAACAAGCTAGCCGCGACTGTAGGCACACAAAAGTTTTTGCAAACTTAGCTTCTTTTACAAGGGGCACATTACGGGAAGCTCTTAAAATCTTTTGAAAAACGCTTTTCAATTTGATGGTTACAAAAAAAAACTAAGTAGATTAACACTGCATTTGATTGCACGCAAGTAGCTGAAAAAGACGACGCTCAGATTAAGTCCTCATTGAGTGTAAATATTGACCTTGAGTTTCTGCACCTAAAATAAAGCCGCTAGAAACGGCGTGCTAGCTCTAAATGGGATTCGAGATCTCTAAGAATTTCCTTACCACAGTCGTTTCAACTGCAAGTGGCCGCAGTTTACTGAAATCTTCCGTCGTTTAGCCTCGGACTTAATGCTGTGTTGCGTGATGAAAGCCGGTGTGTGATCTGAGTCTGGTCACGCAACCGTACAGAAAAGGATGAATCGTCGCACGAGTGTACAAGAAAAAATAAAATGACAATTAACACTGTTTTTTTTTTAGTTTTATATTTTATATTCTCCAAAACATGTGGAACTAAACTTGATTTTAGGATGTAC
>CALNXI010003959.1:12500-34757 GCA_942486025.1 Porites evermanni
CGTAAAACACTTTATATACCAGGAATTTCTTTTCCGGCGCGTTACGCGTCACGCACTTCCGGAATGTCATCTTCCCTCATGTTGACAGATTGAAAACATATACAAACTTAACTTTGATTCTGCCGTGATGCAGAATTTAATCAGCGGTACTGTGAACCCGTGTAGCATTTAAGTTCAGGTAAGTAAATAACTTTTCTGATTTCAAGGTTTCAATACGATTAAAACTATAGCAAGCGAGTATTTCGACAATATTCCCCCCTCCTAACTGTGATTTGAACTGCGTATTCGTGTCTCTTCATTATGGTTTATCGCAAAAATCAGCTGAAAGGAATCATGTTAAACCGAGCAGAAACGCCGAAATATAATCTGAAACCGTTACAACTCTGACTAGGGTTTAAATGTCGAAGTAACTTATGTTTGCGAAGGATTAATATTCCAAGCGTCGAAACTTGCTTGTTGCACGTGCTTTCCTGGAGTCAAAATACTGTTCAGGTTTTGGTCTCTCGAAGGTGCGCATTTGAAATGCCGCCAGAAATATTTTAACACAAACAACAGCAAAGGATATGCTTCAATACAGTTCTTGTTTCATATTGAATTTCTATGTACCAACTGGGTTTTTACGATGGTGAAGTTAGGTCAAATTTGTCATTTTTGAAAAGTGCTGAAACCGTGTTTCTTCTTGCGGCCGGTACAGTCACATTTAAACGGTTTATTTAAAGTTAATTGCTGAATTATAAAGTAAAAATGTGTGTCTGTTTTGTGACTTGATTTCATCTAGAGATATCATTCCGTTTTTATGTACGAGCGCGAAGAAAATGCTCAATTTTTGCTAATTTCATACTCGAAAGAGCGCCGATTTAGAGTTTATCAAACTTTGCCTGATTCCTGAAAAAATAAAAAGCAGTTACAAGTTTTAACGTGATTTTTGAAATTAGTGTACTATAGAGATTATTTGGGGAAAATATGAAGAAATTCAAAAATTCGCGACTGTCAACCGATTCTCGAAAATTACAGACATTGGCTCTTAAATAACTGTAATAAACTTAGGAATTCCCGGCGAAAACGCATCTCCATCCAACAAAGACGTTTTAAACGTTTAGCATATTCGAGGTCATTACCAAGAATCCATCTTGAGACTTTCAATTGTATGCTTTCCAATTTGCCCGATAAATATGCTGGATAAGGGTCCTAGAAAGGACAGGCATATTCGATAGTCAGGCGAACCATTGCCTTATATCCACTTATCATGGCCTCAGAACTGTTTTCAAATGTAGGCTTCAAAAGACCAAGTATCTTATTGGCCTTGACCGCTACGGCGAGCACGTGAGATTTCATGGACAAGTTAGAGAGAAAGTTACACCAAGATCCTTGTGGATGTGAACTTCCTCTAGACATGTAGAATTAATGCTATATGAGCACTGTCAATTTTATTTTACATCTCGTTATCCTCAAGCTCTCGCATTTCGTAGCATTCATGTTCAATAACCATTGATTGCACCAGGTCAACATTCGATGCAAGCTGTCTTGTATTGTATAAGAAACCGCACAAGGAGAAGCTGAATTGTTTAATAACGTATCGTCTACAAACATGTCGCTGGAACAAGAAAGACATTCTAGTATATCATTCAAAACCAAGAGGAACAAAAGTGACCCCACGATAATACCGTGAGGAACACCCGAAAATACGTAAGCCCAGTAAGAGTTTGAACCATTAATAGCTACACGCTGGCGTCTGTTTGATAAGAAGTCACTTAGCCAATTAAGGGTTTGACCTGTAATCCCGTACTGCTGGATCTTAAAAATTAAACGACGGTAGGGAACAGAGTCAAATCCTTTCTGAAAGCCCAAGAAGACAGTGATCTTACCATTATCCAGAACTGAAGCCCAGGTGTGAAATAAATGGACGAGTTGAGATGAACAAGAAAGACCAGGTCTGAAACCATATTGACTAGTACTGAGCAAATTATGCTTTTCGAGGAAGGATGAAATGTGATTTGCGATCAATTTTTCTAGAACTTTGACCACAAGGCATGTTAGGGAAATTGGTCGATGATTAGATACAAGCTCCTTTTCACCTTTTCTGAACCAGGGGGGATATTTGCAGATTTACACTTACTTGGTAACTTGCCCAAGTTGAGAGACATATTAAACATAGTCCATGGGCCAATCGTGATTTTGGTACCAACTCGAAGGACAAAGGATGATTGCTGCGAATTGATAGCACATAAGGTGGAGATTGAAAGTTTGTATGATAACCTTTCTGTAGGAGTAGCTTTCAGGGTATTTTTTCCATGTAAAAGTGCCGGAAATGACCTTTGAGATACCAACCAGGCCAACTAAATGTGCACTTAATATGTTCTATATCTTTTGTAGTTTAATTTATTATGAGAGACATGAGAAGTTTTTTGCTGCGTTTTTTATCGCCAAAATATTAATTGTTTTGAATTTAACCAAAGTAGAGCGTGGAAAACTCAAAAGTAGCCTTCGAATAGTATTAAGGGTAAAATCCAAAATGGCGGCTACCATGGAAGGTGAGTGGGTTCTTGATTTGCCGGATTAATAGCCATTTTACCGTGTAAAACGCAATAATTTCACGAAAAGTCAGCAAAATCATCTAGTTAATAAAGCACTTAAACTTTTTGAGGCAAAAGTCTTTGAAGTTTTGACTTTTAATAAGCAGAATTTAGGAAATACTTACAGATCTTGTAGAATGTTCACTTTGATAATCCGATAGAAATTGAATGTATAATTTTTGCTCATATCGATCATACACATCTGTTTACATATTTATAAATTTTGATTTAAAAGTTTGAATTATAAATTTTGGCACCAAAGGCTTCAGTCTTAAAGCCGGAGCAGTTAGCAAGTATTATATAGTTTCTGAATTTCGCAGTATTTTTTTGAAGCAGCTGAGGGACATGCTAAATCTATAAGCAAATCCAATTCTGAGCATACTGATCTTCAAAAAACAAGAATTGCAAGAGACGAGGCTTACGTGAAGTCGCTAGAAAGCAACTGGATAAATCCATTCAGTGCTGAGCAGCAGGATTTGGTATGTTTGTCAACCGGAAAGGTTGCCACACAAAAGATAGAGGAAGACCTGTTGGGCGTAAAAGCTATCGGGGAAAAGGCATACAAGGAATTTCGTGCACAGCGCTTGGAGTCAAATTTCACAAGACCCTGAAGAAATCAAAGCTGAAGACATTCTCTGAACTTAACAAGAAGGTGAAATTCAAGAGCAAAACAGCAAACGAGATCATCCTAAAAGCTGATAGAGTTCTTGTTGGTCAAATGGTTATAATTGCAGAAAACAGACAACTTCACATGAGAGATGTCCTCTGTCATCCGTTGGGACCTCTTCCTTGGGCACTATCCACAGTAGATGGGTCACTACTGAAAACCAGCAAAGCAACACGTTTTAGCAAAGGAGCTGCAAAAGAATGTACTTGCTGCGGAGGAAATTCCTCAGCCATCTGCATGCATCATAGATCGCATAGTACTAGTGCAAAGGTTGAAAGGTGACCATAAGAAGTTTCAGATGTTGCTGACTCCTTGTTTGGATTGTTTCTACATGAGGGTGCGTCCTCGAAGAAAATTGACGTTATCTTCGATGTGTATATAGAGAATTCAATTAAGAATACAGAAAGAGAGCATTGAGGGGCTGAGTATGGAAATGAATTTAGAAATCTCCAACCCAACCATAAGGTGCAGCAGTGGAAATAAGAAAGCCTTAACAATATTTGTGACCAAAGAATGGAAACAAGACAAGTATAGAAGAAAGCTCACAGACAAGGTCCTATTTGTAGCCTGTGAAGAAGAGTGTCACCAAATCTCACCAGAGGCTGCCTTTACTGTTGAAGAACTTAACTCAACACAAGAAGAAGCTGATACAAGGATTCTTCTTCATCTCTCTCATGCAGGCAGATCGGATTACAGCACAATGATTGTGGCATCAGAATACACAGATGTCTTCATTCTTTGTTTGTCATTCAAGTGTGGAACACAAACAAGAGTTAGATACATCAGCATCACGAGTATAGTGCAAGCCCTAGGTCAAAACTTGGGCAGCATTCTCCTTGGCATGCACGCTTATACTGGTTGCGACACCGTGAGTGCTTTTGCTGGGCAGGGTAAGATTGGTGCACTTCGAATCGTCAAAGACCAGAGATCCTTTCAGGAAATGTTTGACCTCTTAGGAGTGGAATGGGAACTCTCAGATGATCTATTTCAGATGCTTCCGAATTTCACCTGTCGTATGTACAGTTCCCGCCCAGGGACAAACAGCATCAATGAGCTAAGATATAGAGAGTTCAAAGAGAGGTAACATGGAGTCCGACCAACTACCACCTTGCGCTGATTGCCTGTATAAACATGCGTGTCGAGCAAACTATCAAACAGGAATCTGGAGGCGGAGTCTTGAGAACTGCCCTGAAATTCCGAATCCCTTAAGACATGGCTGGATTCAGGATGAGAACAATTTAGGGATTGATTGGATGATTGGTCAGCCAGCTCCTGCAACAGTTTTAGAGCTACTCTCTTGTTCTTGCACAAGATCTTGTAGGCTCCCGAACTGCAGCTGCCTTGCGAATGGTCTTAAGTGCACAGACATGTGCCGGATCTCCGAGTGTGATAACAGGCGAGAAGAACAAGCTGTCACAGTAGACGTCGATGCTGATGATGACGAGAGTGATGAGGACTAGAATATGTGGTCTGATTCTGTTTCTCAGCATATTTCCTTGGCTGTCGACATGGTTTATTGCCCACAGAAGAATACAGTCATTGCTAGTCGTTGCTACATTTAAACATATGACTTGCTAAATGTGCATCCAAAATACATAAAAACAAATGGTCATTGTAAGAGGAATTATAACATTTTGCATGTCACCTTCGGACATCCAAAAAGTATGGCTTCGCGGAAAAACCACAATCGGTGCTTTTGCCGGAAGAGTTTGCAACTATGGTTTTTTAGTTTATAGTTTTGAGAGAAGCTTCTTTCACAGCTTAAACTATGAGGATTTTGCATGTTCCTTCCAGTTTTGATCGTTTTGGGGCACTTCAGGGGAAAAAATTGGCATGTTTGAAAATCAAAGATGGCGGATCCAATATGGCCGCCAAAAAGGTAATGTCATATTGTAGCAGCCTCATAGGTAGCTATAACACCTAAGTCAAACTAGTATCCAGTTGTCATCTAGAACTATCATTTAACAGTTTTTTCAAACATTTCATCTTTATTACTTTAGTTAAAATCGACCCTCTGGTTCAAAGGGCTACTTTTCTATGTTACCATGGCAACAAACACCAGAATTCATCTAATTTTGCAACAAAAGCCTCGAAAATCACTTGGAAAAAAGTGGTACCATTTAATCATCTAAACGTGTCTCCAAAACATGAGTAAAAACATAAGGAAAAACTTATGTATGTACATTTATTTGACATTGTAGAAAGCCGAGTGACGTCATTTCATCACGTGATAAACCCTATAAAACTACTCATTTGACATGGTTATCATACATTAAAATAAACTAGAGGAGTCATAGTTTTTTAAAAATATAAGCCACTCTTTGTCCCTCTTTTTGGTACCAAATCATCAAATTTGAGGTCCTGGCCCATGGACTAACAGCTTTGGTGATGAAAGGGCGATGCAAGGCGCTGCTTCTCTTAGCATACGAGCAGTCAGGCCGTCGGGTCCACAAGCTTTAGTAACCTTTAGACTCAACAAACATTTAGACTCATGTAAAGTTATATGAATATTTTCAACGGCAAACAAACGGTGAGACTGGTTACTATTCTTTGTAAAAGCTGGCTCAGATAAGAATACTGAAGCGAAAAAAGTGTTAAAAAGTTGAGCTTTATCACTTGCAGTTGATGCCTTATCATCACCAAATTGAACAACTGGCGGGGTGAATTTACTCTTTGCTTTGAACTTGATGAATGACCAATATCGTTTGGGATTTTTAGAATCAATTTATCATTGTAAAAAAAGAGTCACATCCTATGCAGTCTTTAAAACAGTTTTTAACTTTTATTGAGTTACAAGAGTGTGTTACATTGGTATCGCTTAATTTAATATGGCTCCTACAGGCTATTGTTTTTTAATCTTGAAACCAACCTTCTTCTTTTTAAGGCTTGGTCTCTTACGGATCAAATAGAGAAGCTTTGAGTCTTTCTACTTGTGTACCATTCCATTGTGTGTCGTATGGTCTAAATCTAGCTTAAATTGTGTTCATATCAACATCACGTGCCCGATGAAGTAAATGAAACAAACAGTAGTCTCCACAAACAAACAAACATCTGACGCTAGTCCTTGCAGTGGTTTGTCGTTGTAGTAACTGGCTTCCTAAGAATACCTCTTGATTTGATACAGGGCAGGAAGTTAGTACTTGTGATTTAAGTACCCCATGGCGCGGGCTAATGTCCTGGGTAAAGTTACATACCAACCAGAAGGCAACTTTAACTCACAGTAATCTGGAGCTTTCTCGCGTATGTAAAAGCACTCGTTTCCTCCCAGACTTGTAATTGTTTTGTCACTATTGAGATAACTGTCCTTTAGCGAGCTGTGAAGTCCTGACAACATACCATGTATAACGTCTAATAGATTGATAATTTCCAGGGAGCACGGCCTTCCTCACAAATCAAAGTGAAGGAGAGCCCATTGTCTCACACATTTACCCACGTATAAGGGTAGATGATACGGGTCATGGCCACGTCCCAATCTTCACGTAGGTGCATTTGATTTGGCAATTGCATTTTAAACTCAGCTGCATTGTTTTCGGGAAACTGTTCTAAGCTTGCATCACTGGTCAACACCAAGTTTAAACTGTTTGTCATGGTCTTTGACGATGAAAGTGTAGTACCACGTTGACAATACCGTTTAAAAATGAGATCTGCCCACCACAACCACTGGTTAAATAGATTTTAATGGTTTGATTATCTTTCTACGAAATAGTAAGAACAAAACACGTTCTTTTTACTCGAGAAGCGTTTCTCGAAAGTTACCATTTGGGACCATTGCATGTAGGAGAGGTAAGCGCTTATCACCAACTTCCCAGGGCTCTACAAGATTGGTTGGAACGTGCAAGGGATACTGATAGAGGAATACTGAAACTCCCGGAAAATATCATATCCATATTTATGTTTTTGGGTGATGGATACTTCCATGTTCAAATGGACACCAGAACTAATTTTGCTTTGATCTGTTATCGACTCGAGTGCTCGAGCAGTTGGCACTATGATCAGAATCCGTTCATCCAAAGAGTTCCAAGTGACATTCCATTCTTTATATACTGTTATTTCGGTTTTAGACGGTCACAGAGCAGTGTTCAGACACTGTAGGATTCCCTCCATTACATCCAGGGATGTTTGATACTTGCCCTAAGGTGACGTGAAGAGATTGAAGTCATATGAACTCTGGAGGAGGACATGAGAGGAATGTCCAACCATGATAACGGATATACAATATAATGCAGTCCCACTTCCGAATTCTCTCAATTTTTCAAAATAAATTTCTCGGGATAACGCCACTCGGTAAGAGTACTTGGAATTGGTTAAAAATAAATTGCTACTAGCATTACTGGGAAGCGTTATGTAAAAGTCGTTGTCTTGAATCATGCCTGTTACAATGCCACCAGTTGCTTGTAAGGCAGCGTATTTGCTCGGTAGCCTTTCCGGTGTACCAGTGCTTCTTTGTCTGCACCTTTCCCTCGAAACTTGAAAACTTTTTCAACACGAAACAGGTGGTCTGGCGTTTCTATCACTTTCTGTAGCTCTTGCTCATAAAAAGGTCCCTTCGATGAAATCACCGTCTGCTTCCTTCAGGCGATACACTGGAGGATCTCAGGGTAATCGCTGTGCAGTGGTAAATGTCTCCTCTGTCCAGGATGGCAAGTAACCTTTCGCTTATGCTTAATGATCTTGATTTTGTTTATACTTTATTGGCTTCAAGTTTTTTCAAGTTTTTCCCATACAAGGTTTTCCAGACATCTTGCAGATTGGACCTATTTACATCTGCAGGCTTCATTTTGACACTTTGATGCACACTCTGATTATAATTTCCATTGACCAAACTGTCCAAACTGAGGAACATGTCGCGGTAAACATCCGCCGCATTAACTGTTTCAAGGTCCTATTGAAGCGCTCGACCATTTGAGCGTTTGTCTCGTTGTATGTCACGAAATGATGCACATTCTCATTTTTGAGGAATGTTTCAAAAGTTTTGTTCTTGAATTCAGACCCGGCATCTGCTTTTTGGAGGCTTCTACCGATGAAGAGTCTGCATTTCATTTTGACGGGAATCACCCACACATACTTGGCTAAGATATGGATACAAGTAAGTAAATATTTCTAATTACGATTAGCCTGTGTACAGTCCCCCCTCCCCCTCAGGAAAAATCGGAGAAGGGGCGTCTGTGATTCACCGTCGCTAATCGTGTACGGGAATAATTTTGAATAAATTTAAAAAAATAGTTTCCGCCGATGACAATTTCCCTGCCTCATGTTTCATGTCATTCCAATTGTCCAAATGTCGGTGTATGCCACTTATTTCCATCGAGCAATTGAGAGAGAGACATTTTTAAAAATAGGTTTACTCTATACCTAACGAGCCCTTGAGGGATGTCCAATACCGACCGATACGAGTGGGGGGATGCAGTTGTCGAGTGGACAAATGCATCTCATTAAGGGGACTTGGAAATTTTGTTGATTGTGATGTATCTTTGCTTAAAAAACGAGGCATACACAGTGTGCAGTGCGCTTGTTCCTTTGCGTGACTTATGTCGGATATTTGCTAAAAGAACGAGGCATACCCTGTGTGTAGGGCGCTTGTTCCTTCGCGTGAGTTATGTCAGATCTTTGCTTAAAGAACGAGGCATACACAGTGTGTAGGGCGCTTGTTCCTTTGCGTGATTTATGTCGAATTTTTGCTTAAAGAACGAGGCAAACACAGTGTGTAGCGCTCTTGTTCCTTCGCGAGGCTTATGTCGGATCTTTGTTTTACTGAACTAATGAGACGCATTTTCCACCTGACAACTCTGTATGTCGAGTCGAGACAAATTGTATACTCGTACGACTCGACAACTTACATGACGTCCCTAGTCAACTAATGAGATTCATTTTTCACTCTACAACTCTGTATGTCGAGTGTAGCTCGTGCAAGTTGTGAAAAGTTTTTTTCCACTTGTATCTTGTCGACAGTATTGGACATGACTGGAGAAACTGAAGGAAAAGATCCATTATCTTATGCAAGCCTTCCCACTCAATACGGAAAGTCATTAGTTTGAAATAAGGTGTTGTAGGGAAGTGTCGACAGGTCACACGCGAATCATAAGTTCGTGTCGTGATATTGTGAAACGTGACCTTAGCGTTTCCTTGATCAACATAAGTTTTCCTTCTTTTCTTTCTACCGCGTAGGTTATGTATCGTAGTGTATTTTTGCATTTGATTCTTCCAGTTACAGGTCATGAAGGTGGTATGTCTCATGCATATTGAGTTATTATTTCCTGTGGTTTTGTTTCTGTAGGTGTTTGTGACAGGATTTGATCTCGGATGCCGGTTTTCCTCTGAGCCTTAAACTTTCTGAGTGCGGCTAAAGAACGTTTCAATAAATATTTCAGTTTATTTTCTTTTATACGAAATCCCTGGATCTCAAAAGCTAAATGGGTGTAATTGTGCGTGAATAAAATGATTTTCTAATTGACTACAAGTTCCTGCTATGTTTTGAAGACAGGCGCTAAAGCCAATCAAAATTCGTTATTACATGATGTAGTGATCTACGAGTAACAGCCAACCAAATCGTTTTCCACACATTCCGGGAAAAATCACGTGGCCTCCATACACGATTAGCAACGGTAAATCACAGACGCCCCACTTTCTCCTATTTTCCCTGAGGGGAGAGGGGGTCTGTACACAGGCTAGTTACGATTACATCGACTCAGACTTTTCATGTTCACTAAATCACTCTGCCACTGAGAATCAAAATCAGTTACAACTACTCTGTTGTAGCGAAAATGTTTTCTCGCAAGTCGGTGTAGGGTATAACCTGGTTGTTACTGGAGCCAACGGAGTACTTGAGAGAATTTTTCTCCATAACGAAGTGCGGCAGGATACAATTCGTTCACACCCCCTAATGCTGATGGGCTGGTTCATCTTAGGCAAGTATCTCCCAGTGACGTCACAGCTCACGGTAGAGTCCAGGATTGACCGCTCCGAGAACGCCTAGGGACTAGGCTGGGTTCATCTGATTGTACAGGGTGTTTCAAAACTTCGTTCCGATTTTTTCTTCGCTTAAATTTCATCTGATTATTGAAAATACTTTTTGTAAAAATAAGTATATTAGTCATTATCCATTTAACATTGACTAACTGAAATATTAGTAACCAGAATCTCTTTCTTTATGATTTCTGACATCTTTTAAGTGGTGTGGTATAGAATGTACGAGCTCCCAAAGCGTGTCTAAAGTCACATTTTTGGGGGGGCTCGATCTTTGTATGTTGTCTCACCAGCGATAATCCAGATGGTCTCTAGAGGATTCACGTCACGTGAGTTTGCCAGCCGGTCGTCATGTGGTATAAAGTTTGCAAATTCTTCTGATACCATGCCACCATGAAGTGTGCACCACCTTTTTTCTCTTCAAGGCTTTCCAACCTCTGTTGGTCACATATCTCCATACCGTTATGCTCGAAGCTTTGATATTGTGAAGTTGAAGTTTTATTTTTTACCTGTCTTTGTGGTTTATTACGCATATACTTACAGCTTTTTCGATAACATTTCTCACACACTATGTTAAAAAAAAACTGCCATTCACTCCTTGGTTTGTCTTCTAAGGTCTTTACTTTTGACCACTTGTCCACTCATCGTTCAGACTTCTTCAACAATTTGGCAATTTCTTTGACTGAATGGCCAGAATACCGTAAAAATAGATGCCTGAGCTCTAGTACAAACAGTGTAGGCCTTCAGTTTCGTGAAAACAAAAGAAAACGACAAAAAATACGAAAATAGAAACCCTACAAAATGGGCAGGAAAAATATGGTGGGAAAAGACTCACGTACGTGTACATTTGGGGCAAAAATTTTAAAAGTATAATATTTTGTTCAAATTTTAGTTAGATAAATTTCATACCTGAATCAGTTTACGTTTGCCTGAAGAAACATTAAATGCTTTGCGCAAAATAAAATTATTTTACAATCGCAACGAACTTTTGAAACACCCTGTGGGTCTTTTGCGTTTTGCTCATCGTTGTTATCGGTTTCATCTCTTAATTCGATGTGCACTTCACTACCACAACATGCAACTAAACATCGCATTCTCTCATAGACGTCATTTAAAGAAAAGGTCGGTGCAGAATCTCCGCACAGACGACTTGCAGCATTGCCCATAGTTTAAATACCAATGACTAAATAACGTCTGTCTATTGCCTTTTCATAATCTAGTAACGTACCCAACAGTGAGAAGGATAGTGTTTGATAAGTAAGCGTATAACCGATGAATTTATCAAAATCTGTTTGGCTTTTTGTTCGGTTACCAGGGTTCGCTCTTGCCAGGCGTTAACCTCTCCTAAAATCCCAGGAAAAGGCAGGGGATTAATACTCTTCCTCTAGTTTTAATTTTCACTTTTTCATGATTTTAAGATTCTTATGATTAAGACAATCACTTAAATTACCATAACAGCATTAGCTAAAGAGTACTAAAGCCTTCATCATTCATTTGTTTGCCTTACAGCATAATTCGATGTGAAATGCAGTTAAAAAAAAATATTTACTTCTTTGTGAATAAAACAAAGCGCGGTAAGTACAAAGCCTTAAATTTAATTTTTTTCTTTTCACCTTCAAAGTAACACGAAGACCTATGGTGCGAGGGCTTTCGCCGTCTCTGCCTCTGAGCTATGGAATCAGTTACCTGATGACATTAGATCTAGTGAAAATCCTTCAACTTTTTAGTCAAAGCTTAAGACATATATTTTTAAATGTGGCTTTCAAGAATTAAATTATATTTTTTATGATCGTGTGAATATCGTGTAAAGTGCATAGAGCTGCTGTATATACGCTACACAAGTGTTTTATATTATTATTAATGCATGCCTAACCCCACACGTTAGGGGAAGATGGGGAAGCAGCCAAACAAGACCCAAGTGCAAGATTTTACCGAGCATCATAAACTCATGAGTTTCTTGGCTTGGACAAGATGGATGCTCGGTCGATTTGTGTCGTCACGGACGATTTGGTTGAAGTCTACTACAAGAAAGCAGTTGAAGATGATCTACTATTTTTTGGCCTCTTTCACCACCTGCTGAGCCAGGTTACAGCTCTATGAAACCTTAGAATTGCTACAGAACCGTTGCCTTTATTTCGATACGATTCAGTGGTCATACCGGGTATCAGAATCCACCTCTCGGACAATTTTTAGGCCAGTTTAAGGATGAACTGGATGGAAACGATTGCATTGAAGAATTTGTATCGGGCCACAAGAAATATGGCTACAAGGCACATCAAGAATATGTATGCTGCAAAGTCCGTTGTTTTTCACTAAACAGTGATCCTCATCAACGTTTGAATTATGAAGTCATAGATGTAAAACAAAATGTGTTAGCGGAAGTGCAAGAGCCATTGGATCAACCCCGTGAAACCAGGGTACCCAAAACGTATCAAATTGAACGCGATGCGAAGAAGTATGACTTTCACACTTTTTTGTCTTTAATAAACGCGTGGTCGACCCCGACACGTTCAAGACCTATCTGTATGGCTATTATGATTGTAAACATGGAACGTGGAACACTTTATGGAACTAGATGAGTGATCTTGTCTGGAAGGCAAAAAAAACTGTTGACCATTGAAAAAAAGTTGTTTTTTGGGCTAAAAACTAGTTGTGTTTTCTCTACGTCCCAGTTGCACACAGGCTTTTCCGTGTTTATGAATAAATGACTTTGACTGCATGTATTTCCAAGAATGGTTTTTTCTTCTTTCCAAGAATCCCACGCGTGACCCCAGTTTACAGCTCTCCGTGCTATCCCACACAAGCACTTTCCGATGATGTCCAGACGCTCCCCGAATTCTTCCGACAATCTTCCGAACCCTTCACGTGATTCCCACGCGTGATCTCACGGATTCAGACGAACGCGACCTCTTCACCATATTTGCATAAAAACTCCCCAGATGCCTTACTTACGTAGGTTGGAGCCGGTCACGCTTTCCGGTCTAAGGTAGTTTGCCTCGGACATGAACCATATTTAGCCTGTCAAATATTCTAAAGTAACATGACCAATACTGTAAAACGAACTAACTCCACACGGCAAATCACGAGTAAGAAGGACAACTGGGCTATACACTCGGTACCGTAATTATATACGCAACTTTTGCAGTTGCGAAATGAAAGCCCGAAAAATATTCAGGCTTGTACGGGATTCGTACAAACCTTGCATATCCGATGATCTTCCTTCATATAGTTCTTCACCCCGCGGTTCATATATATGATTTTCATATTTTCATAACTTCATCACCATCCTTACACAGGTTTATAACGAACCAATTCAATGACCTGCTCCCAGCTGGCTTGTTAGCTCAATTGGAAGAGCGCTGCACGAGTATCGCAGAGGTCAAGGGTTCGAATTTCGTACGAGCCTGAAATTTTTTCAGGCTTTCATTTCGCAACTACAAAAGTTGCATATATAACTGCGGTGATCTTCCTTCATATAGTTCTTCACTCCGCAGTTCACACATAAGATTTTCATATATCCATAACTTCACAATCGGTACCGTAAGTAAACACGACCACTAAGGCCAAGAGCGAACTGACGTACATGTACGGAGGATTTAGAAGAAAATAATAAATCAAACCATACGTACTGTCGTACGGAAAAGTGCTAAAAAGACAACTGCAATTACGAACAAAAAAACAACTTGTATCAGGAACTGCCTTGAAAAGCGCTAACAAGACAAAGATAATTCCACATGAACAAACTATCGCACAGGAAATCCTTAAGAAAATGTTAAGAAGAGAACTGTAATACCGTAAAAAGAAACTGCCATGCGAAAAGGTGTTAAAAAGACTGGGCTTAGCGTATAAACGAACAATGGCGTGAGATACAGAAATGTGTAGGATGGTTAATTAGTAATGATTCATTGCAAACAGGCAGACTGTCAGTTTACTTTCTGTCATGCAGTCCAGCTACTTCCACTAACGGTAAAGATCGGAGGTAATAACCGGCCTTCGAAGCATTTGATCGGCCAGTTTTGACCAGCCGTTAATTCAAGCTCTGATATTTGCTCAGTGGTAGTTACTATCTTCGTCCGTTTCGACAGAGATAGCGGGTTCGCTAAAAGGCCCACTTCCTTTAGAAGGAGCAGCAGACACTTCAATGTTGTAGGTTGTAAACTCTTTGAGCCTTAACAAGGTTGCTTGCCTTTTTGGAGCATTCACTTCCTTGGTTTGACGAATAAACTGTGTAACTGAGTATAATACCATTTCTTCCAGCTTCTGGAACGTAGCCTCATTCCACCAAAATGCTGGCAGAACTCAGATTGTGTCCCTGGACACCATCTGAAAAAGCTGTTGGCTCTGAAAGAGGTTTACTGTTTTGTTTTGTTTTGTTTTTTTTTAACGTTTAAATCTTTTATAACGTGCCTTTATTTAGACGGATTGTACAACCCACTGTGGCGCAGAAAATGATGGATTGAACGAACTTATTTCGGGTGGCGAGGCTAGAAAGCTCTCCGTAAGCGCTATGTTATTATTATTATTAATATTATTAGTATAGTTATTGTTATTATTATTATTAGCAGTGCCGTTTAAGCGTTCAAAGATGCCGCTTATTTTGTTCGTTATACCAAGAGTTAAACAATAAAACTGTGGCGTATCCTCAAGTTAAAAATGGCAAGGCTCATTAATAGTGGGATATGTTTTCAGTCAAACGAACGTAATTTTTGCTGCGGATCTGGGCTATATATAGATATTGGGACCAGTTAAGGTATAAGTAAGATCTGGTTTCTTGTGTATCAAGTTAGTATGTAAAGTACTGTGGTAGTATAGTATTAGCCTGCAGGCCAGGCGTTCGAAAGTGAATGGGAGGGGAATTTGAGCGCGAGACCGCTTACACTACCGAAGTTCCCTTTCCCTTCCCTGTCGAGTATTTGAGAGGTCAGGTTTCTCCTGGTTAGTTGACTTGGTAGTGTGCAATGCCCTATGGGCGGGGACAAGGATGGGAATACCCAAAACCAAGTCAACTAAAGAAAGATATATAAATATAGGGAGTGTTAGAGTAATAAATCCTGTTTGGATTTAAGGGATGAATTGCTTTTTTTTTTACAATTGAAATGCTGAGCAATAATACATGCATGCAGGATTATGGTGGGTGAGAAAAATGGGACAGACATACAGACACTGCGGGATAATCGGTTGAGCTAAACCGACCAGCTTTACGTGAAACGTACATGTGTGATTTGGGAGTGCTTTGCACTTGAGAATGAAAAAAAAAAAACGCAAAAATAAGCCACTTTGTCAGCGCTGATCTACATTCAGGTGACAAAAAAATTCAGCGCTTGACTTAATATACTTACTGTCTGCATCTGTAATGACAATAATGGGATCACTTCTGCTGCCACCTCCTTTAGCAGTAGATGCAAACACTGTAATGCTGTAGTTAGTGTATTTCTTCAATCTAGCCAATGTAGCATTTCTTCTTGGAGCAATCACTATCTTCGTTCCTGGATTACCACTGGGCACCTCTGTGTAGGTGACTGTATAGTTCACTATAATACCATTTTGATTGTCTGCTGGGACTTCATCCCACTTTACAAAAATGCTGGTAGAGGTTACGTTGTTTCCTGTGACATTAGCTGGGGGAACATTTGGTACTACAATAACAAAAACACCAACAACGTTTCAAAAAAACAATCATAGCAAATACACTGAAGTAGAAAACACTGAGTAAAGTGAAAGCCCTTGTAAACATCCCATAGGAAGCAGAAAAAGTGTCCATAACTGTAGCTGGCTGCTGGAATGGTTTTTGTAAACAGAGAGTTTACACAAGGTTTTGTCAAGAGTTACATGTTAAATGACCTTAAGGTGTAGCCTACATGTATAAAAGCAACAAATAGCAGTTGGACATCAAACAATGCCCTATTCAAATTAGCTCATAATTAAACACAATGATTGGACAGATCATCTAAATTGTGCCAGAGACTCTACACTGTTTCAAAATAAAACAAAAAGTGAACACTTTGACTCATACACACTACTGCAAAACCTTTAAAGAACTATAATGCACTCAGGTGGTGGCCATAACTTAATAGATCTATGAGTGTTCAGTACATAAAGTAGCATTTACATCTTTCTTTAAGACATACTTAAAAAATGCAAAAAATTTAAATATGTACAACAACAAAACTTAATTTACAGAAACTTCATAGTAGTAGCCTGAAAAAAACCGCCAATATTCTGTGACACCTGCCACTGTTTTCTCAGCAGAGTGGTGTCTGAGGGACAAGCACAGAAACTCCATACTAATGACATGTCACTATCCAGATCTGGGTAGTGCTTTGAACAGCAATTGGCTGAAGCAAATTCCCTCAGGACACAACCAATCAGAAGTACTACCCAGATCTAGGTCATCAGTATAGAATTTCTGCAGTCATTTTGGGGGAAACCAGTGGTGGCTTCGTAGAATGCTGGGTGTGTTTTCAGGCTAGAGAAACAAAAAATTTATGTAACAAGCATACCTTCTTCATCTGTGGTTGTGGTGATTACTGAGCTTACAGCACTGGAACCAACTTTGTTATTAGCAAAAACCCGTATGTAATATGTCTTTCCAGGATGAAGGTCTACAAGAGAAGCACTTGTGAAGGAGTTTGATACCACACAGCCACTACTTGACAGCCCTGAACATCTAGCCTCTGCAAATGCCTGATTATCTGTACTGATCTCTACAGTGTAGTTAAGAATATCACTGTTGCCATTGAAGCCAGGTGTCCAGGAGATATTCACAACTCGTGAGGTCTTAGAGATAACTGTCACATTCTCTGGTGGGCTTGGGACCACTACAAAAAGAAAACACATGCAGTGCAGCAGTTTCTTTCAACAACAGTTCGCTCGAGAAATGAGCGAATGCTAAAGTTATGGTTAGTGCCCAGTTTTTCGAAACGTTCATCTAGAAACGCATGGTAGTTTTGGGACGTGTTTTACTCGTTGCAGTGACAAAGTTTCAAGATAAATTTGGACGTTTGGGGTGAATAAAACAGTTCTAATAGCCAAGATAAGTATTAAATATGTTTTTCCGACATGTATTTCGAAATATTTCTGGCGAATTTCGCGGTTTTTCGCGTTTTTGGGGGAATTTCGCGGGTCCGTGACCGCGCGAAATATCAGAAGCCCTGTATAATAAATGCATACTCTTAACTGCCAACGAGCAGCCTTACGAAGATGCGAGACCGCGAGGCGGCAGCCAAATAGAGCCGTGCGCGATTGTTCCAGGGGCAGAAAAAATCTCGAATCGATGTAACATAGAGTAATGTAAGGCAACCACGATGTAATGCAGAACAGAGAATGCCTTGTTTTCAAGCGAACACGCGATACAGTTTAGAGAATCCACCATCCGTGTGCGTGTTTGTGAGTCCTGAGCTTATCCTGTCTTCAACCAATCATCGGGTGGATCATTTCCATCCTACGCGATAACTGTCGCATTTGCCCACTGGAATTATTTATTGCATGTCGTTATAACGCAGCGAAATTTTTTGTGTGTTTGTGAAGCAAAATAATTCGGAAGGCTTCATTGGCGCACCATAAATTTTTTTAGCTTTAAAAAGAGACCAAATATAAGTCTGTCAAGCAAAACTAACTACGAGAGAATGACCATTTGACTAACAATAGACGACTGTTTAACTGTGACAATAGACGGATCGAAACGCACCAATTACTGACTACGAGTCTTCATAGCCAATAACATTACGGCTTAACTGACAGACGACCAATAACATCATGACGTAATTGACCAATCAAATCGATAACCAGAGTATAATACCATCAACTGACGTGATACAACTCACTTTGACTCTGAAGATGACTACCGCACAGGTTGTCGAAAAGTCAGTCACTGTCAACAACAACAGTCCTTTTCAGGACTACGCTCACCCGGACGATCAAACTCAACCTACCTTTGATAAGTCTGTATGTTAAATATACGCGGACTTTAATATGACTTTTCGAGGATTTTAAGTTTGCTTATAACACCCCTTGATTTTACACAAACGACTTGTGCGCAACTTCAGACAAAAACACAAACTTCAATATCTCGAAAACTTTGCTGCGTAAAGTCGGGATTTCAAATTCCTTATGCAGTAGAACAGTTTACTTCACTATTTTCAAAAGACAAATTAAAGCAAGGGACACACATACACCAAACCCATGATCCACCTTCCCCATGCATGTCGTGGGAGAACTGTCGTGCGATTCCCAGCCAACATCTCCCACATGTGTTGTGTGGAGCTGGCACTTAAAGGACTCGCCTTGGCAGGAAAGGGTCTTTTACACACAACTTTTCCCCGGTCACTGACTGACGGCTATGCCATGCTGATGAGCCCCAGTAAAGGCAAAACAGCTGTCCATGGCTTCCACTGCCTGCGTGATATGGCTGTGCGCAGGCATGAGGTAATGGTCAGGCCGTGGGTTGGTGTGTGTGAGCCCCTTGCTTTAAGTTTGCACTAGTAAGTTCAATCTATTTTTCATCAATTACTGTATTTCATGACATTTCTACACAAATTCAACAGCGCTCATATAGGTAAAATCTTCGCTCGTTGGCACTTAGCGATAGCTATAACTAGTTAATAGACTTTCTTGAGTTTTAGTTTCAGTCAATTTTGTACGTAGCAAAGGTGTTCTGACAAGAGATCCACAACACCTACAAGTACAATGATGTACATTGTACATGTAGCTGATATTTCCATAGTCTGTTCCATGCAGGCTCCAAGATAGTGGGAAAAAGGGTCCTTCCCTATCTCACTTTTCCGCTGCTTGCGCACTTTTTACAGTTCTCGTTCCCTTTTTTCACTCATCTACACTGACCAAGAGCCTGGCACAGGCTAATGCTTCCATCATTAGAAATAAGGTCTATCGCGATATTGATGCTGCATGTAATAAATATTCACACTAGCATGAATTCAACATAAGGCCTGCCAATGTTTTGCTTTATAGTCAAGAACAGACGGCAAAAAGTTAGAGTGTAAAGCATTATCACAAATGTTAGGAAAAAAGTGAAGTACAGAGAATACCATAGGCTTATCATTATATGAAAGCAAAATAAGACATATGAACAAAATATCAATATTATCAAAGTTGGATAATTAAAATCTGCAGGATTAATTACTGTAGTAAAAATTCGAGTGCACGAAGTTGCCTTTTTAGCTTAATAACCGAATCAAAGGCAGAGAGGAAGAAAATTTAGTGACAAGCGCTAAATGGTTTTAAAATACTCAGAATACTTTGATTCATAATTAAAACATTAATTGATCATACATTCTGGAAGATTTAATACATGCATGACAGTGCACCTGTGTACAACGAAAGCAGAGTTGACTTGTACGTAACTCAATTATCTCTTTATAAGCAATAAAAATAATTATATAAGAATGCAGTTTCTCTATAACAAAAATTTGGGAAAGATATGGTGTAGCGCGGTCTTGAAAGCGCTTACCTCCAACAAGGATATGAGATACACCGTGAGAATTCTTACAATAGACCGACAAAGAGTTGTTTCAGCTCGCTTATGTGTCGTACTTTTCGGTACATAATGTGTGGAAAATTTTAAAAAATATATGTATCTACTACAAAAGGATGAGAGTTTAAGATATAAACGACATGATTCAAAAGGTGAAGTACATAAACGAGAGAAACCCGACTGTAAATACACAAACGTAAAATTATTTCCGCTTTGTGAATTCAACGAATAAGTAGTAAAAACTTTTGGTTTCAAAATCGAAAAGAGTTATTACCCGCCTTAATAACGGGCGAATGGAATACCAACAGCAGAAAGAGAGAAAACCAACAAGACGAATGATATTTTAGGACGATTCTTCCTGCAAGACGTTCGTCCATATTTTCAAAGCATAAACTTGACGGAGCTGAAATGTTTTCTCTCCCCTCCCCTGAGCGGAAATCGAAAGCGAGGGTGGCATATTAGCAAAGTACTTTGTGAGGTCACGACTCGAAATAAACCGCACATTTCCATAATTAATGCCCTTAACAATGTTAAAATTTGTCTAAAATTCGTAACTTCGACACTATTTACGTTCATTTCTAAATTTCTTGAAAGGATGCAATTGATAAAAAGTGAATGAATCGGCTCAAGTTGTCGGGGCATCACACAAGGAAATATCACGAACAGATAGTTCAAGACAAGTTCTTGATGTAACGCATTCCTTTTTTAAAAGACGGTAAAAGTCAAAACAATGACATATATATCAACAACTCAAGTTATGTTTAATAAAATAACAATAGTTTTACTTTTCTAAGGTCCAGTATCATGCTGTTTTATTATTACTATTTTACATGTGTTGGCGTGAAACGAACACGCGATGAACTTTTTATTCAAGGTGACGACCCAACCATTATAAAGCCGGATTAACCTTTCTTCACACAAAAACAGATCGGAAGTTCTAAAAATGGAGTTTTCAAACCATTTTTGGTAAGGCAATTGTGTCGTATGAATTATTTCTTTAAAAAAGTCGCTTAATTTTCACCAATCATTCAAAAAGTAAATAATTTGCTTCTGTTAGTTTCATCCTGGGAAAGGACAGGATGGCTTCCGCGGTCTTCAACCGAATACAAATATGGCCAAGAGGAATGAACCGGAATCGGTTCTTGATACTTGGCATTTTTTTGCGCTTCCTTTCTTCTTATTATTATTTATTCATTTTTTTCAAAATAATTAATCTCCGTTGGAAAAAAAAAATTAAATCAGTTTTGCTTCTATTACATCCGGTTTTTCCATTAAAAAAAAAAATCAATAACTAACAAGGGCTGAGGAGATGTCGAACCTTTGAAAAGTTTGTATAACTTTAAAGGAAACCGAAAAAAAAAAGCTTTCGCTACTCACACCTTGGTGTTTAAGGGGCTGCGTCATGATAGTGCAGTTCCTTTTGTTTAATTTTGCCAATTAATCGCCCTCAGTCGCTATGGAACTTGCATAGAAATTACACGTGAATGACAAAATCAGAGATCCGAGACAAATACATATGTCTCCTGAGCATTATTTTTGAAGTTGCAAGCAGCAGGGATCAGGATCATCTTTGATAGACTGTTAAACTGAACAGTTTTCAAAAACCCTAATTTCAATCCGTTTCAATCAGTTTTGCCCATCCGTGGAATATGTTGTTCCTGTTGTGATATTTTAACCTTCCTTTACTTTTGTTTCTCCTAATTTAAAGGGCATTTTGTAATTTTGCTAATTTGGCTGAGTTTCGTGACACAGATCCTTTATTGACCGGTTTGACGGAATACACGGATTAACGGTAGGATAATCCGTCTCAATAGAGATTTTACGCGGCAGCGACGACGACGTCGGTGAAAACATCACTAGTAAAAAGTATTTGCGTTCTTTTAAAAACTTCATCGCGATTGTAACAACCCATTTGACATTTTGACTCAGATGAACACGAATTTTCCTGGAGTTTAAATTACAAGAAACCGCATTCAAAATAAATAAAAAGGCAGAAAAATTCTTCGTATGTCCTACATAACGTGAAATTGGGTAATTTCACGTCGTTTTTCACGGACAAACGAGACGGTCCTCATTTTAAACGAAAAAAAATCGTGATTTCATCCTTCTGTCTGTATGTTCTGGGAAGCGTAACTCAGTTCATGTTATCAGTGTAGAGCTAGCGTTATTTACCAATAAGTAATAGTATATCCAGTCAGCGTATTGAGGTTATCACTTGAGAGCGAAACGCAAGAACTTGTCGCCGTCTGCTTGTGCATTAAGTGAACTTGCAGTTCTTCGAGCATGGGAATCTGTAACAGTACTGCACACGTAAGTGAGTAATGGTATCCTTAGCCTGCGCAGTCCAGTGTAATCAAATAATAATTTTTACAATAGTAACTAACAAACAATCAAGTTAGGACCATGCTCGTCAGCCAAGTGACCCGAACTCAAGCTGATCTGTAATTAGAAGGCAATGCGATTGAAGTAGAAAATAAGGGAGAATAGCAAACGCTAAATGAGTCTTAAATAGTCTTATAATGACTTTCGGGCGCCTCAAGGTGCAGATAACTTGACTACTTAGG
>CALNXI010003960.1:1779-34756 GCA_942486025.1 Porites evermanni
TTTTTGTGAGATGCTACAGATGAATCTTTATTTGCTGATTCAAAACTTGATGACAACCTTGACAGCTACAAAAAAGTTAAAGTGATCTACATGCTTATGTTACCTGAGGTACAAGATTTCCCTCCTTCATAATATTTTCAATCATTTGTCCCCTTTCATTTCCCTTGGCCACTTCTTGTCTCAAAAGATCTCCAGCAGACAGGTGTACATAACCAAATTCGTCAACAATTTTAGCACACTGGGTCCCCTTGCCTGATCCTGGTCCACCTGTGGTGTTCACATAAAGTGTTAAAGGATGAATGATTGACTGTATTTTAAGCTGCAGCACTTTTTTGGTAGCTTGATAATAAAGCATTATAATTTACATTATTATGTGCCAAATTCTTCTCTGTATGGGTCCCCCCATCATGGAGTTGAAGTTGCAATGTTCGCTGTTGATGCAGCGATGATGTTAGGGATTCAAGTAACAAACTGCATTGCTATTTCAATTAAGTTTGACAATGTTAGTTGTACAATGCTGACAGAGAAATCTGCCACAAAGTTTACTGAAAAGTGTAGTGTACAATAAGAGTAAATTTTGTTTTGTGTGACGAAATCTAAGTCCACAGGTATCCATAAATTATGCCCAGAGAATCTCCTGGTCCCCAGTATGAGTAAGGCCCGGTTCAGATGCTGATCTTTTCATGAGCCGAAACTAATACATTGAATTAAGTACATGAAAAGTTTGACGTCTGAATCAGTTAGGAACGCCTATTTCAATTTGGAACAGTTCAGCCGTTCTTCACACCTAGCCCAGGAATTTTAACTGTGGAACGACTTTTTAACAGTTTTGATTCACACACAGAACTTTTCATGTACTGAACCTACAACAAAAATTCTTATAACGCATTTTGCAAGCAGTTTCACCGAAATGAGCATTTTTCTCCTTTTTAATTTAGTTCGGCTGGAATTGAGATCAGCGTCTGAATCAATTCAGGTGGTCTAAATAGTTTTGGTCAGCCTTAATTTGAATCAGGTTCAGCTCATGAAAAGTTTGGTGTCTGAACCGGGCCTAACTTAACTATATATTTTCTTTTTACTTCTGTTTTTTTTTAAGAGTACAAGAATCAAAGGAGTACATGAATAAGTTGATTTCAATTTTGCATCAAGGAAAAAGACCCTATAAATGGAAAGAAATTTATATGTAGGACGTGAAAGCAGTCCCCTGTACATGACATGTCTCCATCCCCACAAAACTTTTCTTTTTTGCAACCAACAATTTGTTTACGATGAAACTGATAAAGCCCTCTCTATTATAGAAATATGTTCAACCACCTTTAAAAATGAAACCTGTTTGGGACAATCAGTTCAATTTTTTATACCTTGTCCACTTGTGAAACATTATACTGATTTGAAATAAACGGGGATGCCTATCGGAAATTTAAAATTTAACCCCTAAGGGACACCAACGTGGGTGTGGCTCAAACTTAAACTGACCCCTAAAAGAAACCATAATAAAACAGACATCTAAATAAGAGTAAGGGATCTAAATAATTGTGAAGGATGTTGTCTTCTTTATTATTAAAAGTTAGATTTCTGTGAGATCAGTGTCATAGCATTTCTTGTACATTTCTTTATGCGGAGACCTCAGCGATACCTGAATGGGCAAATATCATGACTTTCCATCCCAAAGACTAATTTAAGTGAGACAAAAATCTGCAATTAACAGTCCCTTTTATATGGGTGTCCCCCATCCCCTGGGGTAATTAGCATAACCTTACAATACTTTACACTTACCAAGAACAAACACGATCCTCTGCCCTGAAAATTCTACCTCCACCTCCTCCTCTGATTCTGATGTTAAAATATTCGTTTCTGTCAAGTCCTTCTCATCATCGTCAATGGATGGACGCTGCCCACTGATTGGTGGAAGAGGTTGTCTTGTTTTCAATTCTGGTTCAGTTGTGAAAGTGCGTACCTCATCTCCAGCCTCAGATTTAATGGGTCCATCAGTTTTTGGGATGGGCGGTAATGGCTTTTTGCTGACATCAAGGAAAGTGTTCCACTTGATGTCTTTTTCGGTTTTTGCGAGGGAGATGCAATTTTCCAGAAAAGCTAAATGATCCTCTGGCTTATGGTAAAGTAGGCCAGTCAGCATCCCCTGCAGAAAAAAAAAGATCAAGATTTTTCAGTCTGTTGAAAAAAAATCATTGACATAATTAAAAAACTACAGCACTTAAAAATAACAGATGTCATGGAAAATTTAATAATTAATTCTTATCAATTTCATTGGCCTCTCAAAAGGTTAACTCTTTGAGCTGTTGTAGAACGTTCAGACCAAAAAAACAAAAGAAACATATTTTAAGTCATGCACTTAGGATTTTAACAAATCTTTATAAACACAACAATTATCGTTCGCAACTGGCAGGCTGGCACACATACGTCAATCAATTTGTTTATTTGTCGCTATTGATATTCCATTTTGAAAGTAAACATGCAGGTGAGGACTTTAAAAAAAACATCCGCAGAAAAGGTCTGATGAAACCAGGCTGTTCGGTTCGGTGCAATAAAGTTACAGAAAGAAAATCCCTCACTTATTTAGTCATTGAAATATGGGCAAACATCACCTTACAGTGGTGTAAGCAATTGTAACTAGTAAGCTTACATTTTTGAAAAATTTATGTATTGCGCTAATTTAGATAAACATTACAATTAACTTCAGCCGAAACTGGTCCTTTTTAATTTAGTTTTCTTTTTCCATTTCCTCGAGCTTACAGGACATGTATTTTTTTTTCGCATTTGAAATTGTTAAAAGATGCACCTTACTTCGATTCTATAAGATTGCGAATAAGCATAAAGATTATCATTCGCCTTTAGTTGCTGCGCCCCACAAAGGGGGCTACAAAAACGTACATCGTACATCCAAACTTGATGAAGGGAGTAAAATTTTCAAAACTACTAAATAGTTTATAAATTGGAGGACAAAGTCTACAAATTTCATTTTAAAAATATCATAGAAGCGGTCTTCATATGCATTAGTCACTGTTAATTATTGGTGACTGTTATCATGCGGGAATCTCTCAAATTGGAGCTGTTTCGTGGCACAGATTACACATAATTGATTCTCCGATATCATACCTCAAAAAGCTGATGAACCTCTGTTTTCGCCATGTAATCTTTACTCTCCTCGGCAGTCATGATCTGTACTTATTCTTGAATGTTTACATTATAAAAATTTCATACATTTCGGGTCGCCCGGGACGGCTTGTTTTCAGGTTAGCCGTATACAAAAGGTAGCAGGTGCGCATCGTCATGAAACCTTTTGTTTGCCAATTAGATGAAAACAAAAGCACGAGCAAGGAGAGGGGAGGGAAGGGAAGTGAAAGGAGACGGAAAGGGATCCCTGCCCCTCCCTCTTTTCTCTCCTCCTCCCTCCTTTCGTCCTTCTTTTCAAAAAGAAAAGATTGCTCGCAGGCTAATTGTTCAGAGTCTGGCTAAACACACTATAACACTAAACAGACCCTAGTGACCCTTAGACTCTATGATTAAAGAATATGGATTGAGTGTCTTACAATTCAATATTTGAACTGCTAAAAACACCTTGAGGCACCTTCACTCTCCAGGGAAAATACCTTATGTTAGGAAATTAACGTGAAGTTCAAAACTTTGCGTTGATTTAAATCGCACTATGTTTGTATAGGCTAATTCCCGCGACCTTAGAATCGATTATTTTGGCCCCAAATCTTCATACACTCCAGATATTGTTGACACCAGGAGAGAGAAGTTTATTTAATTAGGGTGGAGATCCGTTAGTATCAGTGAAACTGCGAAGAATGCACGAAGTGACCAGGTTCCTTTCCTTTAATATTCCCGTACTTGTAGGAAAAGTACCACGAATTGTGCTTACATTTCGGATTATACACTTAAATTTGTCCCGGTTGTCTCAACAAGTTTTGTTTCTTCCTGTAGTTTGTGTCAAATTCCATCAACTTGAAATGTTGTATGAACCCTCTCCTTCGCGCATATTTCCTTTATTTCATGATTTTTTCCTCTTATTAGCGTGAATTAAAGTCGCGTTAAAAAGACACGTTATTAACTCAAGCATTTATTTCCTATATCAAAGTAAAAAGATTCTTAAAATGTACTACTGTACCATGGGCATTCCCTCCCTCACTCCTGTCCACCCACTTACTGTACCACCCCACCCATGCATCCATTCATGAGATGATACTAACCTCTTGTTCAAACTGAATCCCCTGTTGATTTTCTCGAGGAAACCCATCAATAAGGAATCCAGGACACTCCTTGTGTTGTCTCATAGCATCTCTTAACAACTCAATGGTAATTTCCTGTGAAGATGGATCCCAATAAAAAATAATGTCATGAATTCAGACCCACTTAGAAACTTCTTGGAGTTAAAATTAAGCCAAGAAGGTATCGACATCTGTTAAGGCTGCGCTCATTGTTCTTCTTTTTTACAATTCAGTGCAGACATTGACAGCTCAATACAATTACGTCTGTAATTATCGGTTACAATTAGCCTAATTATCGGTTACAACCCTCTACCTTACATTAAAAAAGATAAAAATAACAAAGACAAAGTCCACAAAGAGACAACAATAGCAATCACAGTAAGGCTGCCTGCCTTTTGGTCCCTCCACCATGCGCCCATCATTGTTAAGGGTCATCAAAGTGTAAATTAAGCTATAGGTGACACCATAAGTTTTTGTGAGATGCTACAGATGAATCTTTATTTGCTGATTCAAAACTTGATGACAACCTTGACAGCTACAAAAAAGTTAAAGTGATCTACATGCTTATGTTACCTGAGGTACAAGATTTCCCTCCTTCATAATATTTTCAATCATTTGTCCCCTTTCATTTCCCTTGGCCACTTCTTGTCTCAAAAGATCTCCAGCAGACAGGTGTATATAACCAAATTCGTCAACAATTTTAGCACACTGGGTCCCCTTGCCTGATCCTGGTCCACCTGTGGTGTTCACATAAAGTGTTAAAGGATGAATGATTGACTGTATATAATTTAAGCTGCAGCACTTTGTAGTAGCTTAATAATGAAGCATTATAATTTACATTATTATGTGCCAAACTCTTCTCTGTATGGGTCCCCCCATGGAGTTGAAGTGGCAATGTTCGCTGTTGGGCATGATGCAGCGATGATGTTAGGGATTCAAGTAATAAATTGCATTGCTATTTCAATTAAGTTTGACAATGTTGGTTGTACAATGCTGACAAAGAAATCTGCCACAAAGTGTACTGAAAAGTGTAGTGTACAATAAGAGTTTTTGTTTTGTGTGACGACAATCTAAGTCCACAGGTATCTATAAATTATGCCTAGAGAATCTCCTGGTCTCCAGTATGAGTAAGGCCCGGTTCAGACGCTGATCTTTTCATGAGCCGAACCTAATACATTGAATTAAGTACATGAAAAGTTTGACGTCTGAATCAATTAGGAACGCCTATTTCAATTTGGAACAGTTCAGCCGTTCTTCACACCTAGCCCAAAAATTTTAACTGTGGAACAACTTTGGAACAGTTTTGATTCACACACAGAACTTTTCATTTACTGAACCTAAAACAAAAATTTGTATAACGCATTTTGCAAGCAGTTTCACCAAAATGAGCATTTTTCTCCTTTTTGATTTAGTTCGGCCGGAATTGAGATCAGCGTCTGAATCAATTCAAGTGGTCTAAATAGTTTGGGTCAGCCTTAATTCGAATCAGGTTCAGCTCATGAAAAGTTTGGTGTCTGAACCGGGCCTAACTTAACTATATTTTCTTTTTACTAATTCTGTTTTTTTTTAAGAGTACAAGAATCAAAGGAGTACATGAATAAGTTGATTTCAATTTTGCATCAAGGAAAAAGACCCTTTATAACATACCGCGCGTGCTTGCCCTATATAAGTCCTATTGAGCCGCTATGAACAAAATCTTTATTTACGCACGCCCCTGCGTAAATAAGATGACGTGAGCATTCTTTTTTTTACCCGGCTGCAAAGTTGTCGTCTTTTAAGCTACAGTGCAGTGTTCCTTCTCTGTAAAATATGGAAGAAACCAGCGAAGAACTGCCCAATTTTTTCTGTCGGCATTAACCTTTTAGGTCCTGATCCAACAAGCAGCAAAAATAAAGGCGAATTTAAAAAAAATCGCAAGTTGCGCTTTTCGCAAATTTGTCGGAAGACCAGCTTCAGGAAATTTTGGCCGAAAGACATTCACTGGTAACAGAACAGACACCAACTGGTCATCAACAACATTTAAAGCTAAAATTTCCGTTTTTATTGTTGTTTTTAAATTTGTTATGCACTATTGTTATCTCCGGACAATCCGACTGAAGCAGGAAAATTTCTCTCGCAATAACAACACAAATGTACACAAGAAGACATAAATTTATTACTCACAAAAACAACTGCTGCCAGGTCTTCTCAAGAAGCTGTAATGACCAGCCAATGTTTGTAAATGAATGTCAGTTTAAAGAAGGATGACAATCATCTTCACTAAAAACATGTTTTCTGAATTTCGCCAAGCAAAACATAAACATGTTTTCAGCAAATCCAAACCATACTCCACGACTTCTCACGAACATGTCACGGAGGATTTCAACTTTAGGTGAACTTTAAGACTCTTTTACCTTTGTTTCTGTATAGTTTCCATTGATCGTTAACGAATAAAGAAGCAAATTTTCTTTCTCAGTTTTACAGAAAGAATATTTTCATTCAAACAAGACGATTGTGGCGTGTTCGTAATCAGCCAATAGAACCGTTTGTTATTGTGTCGAGCGTTACGAGAATTTTGCAGTTAATCAAAAAGCAAGCATTTTTGTCAGCTATGTTATAAAAGAATTTGCTCATGCTTTTAGCTGTGCGTATATCGAGTTATAGATGCAATTGGGAAGTTTGGAGAGCACTCAAGAAGCTAGAGTTGCACTCGGCTATCGCCTCGTGCAACTCTTACGCATCTTTCGTGCTCTCCAAACTTTCCGCGTGCATCCATAACTCGATATACGCACGCTAAGCATGAACAAATTCTTAAATAAACGGAAAGAAATATGTAGGACGTGAAAGCAGTCCCCTGTACATGACATGTCTCCATCCCCACAAAACTTTTCTTTTTTGCAACAAACAATTTGTTTGCGATGAAACTGATAAAGCCCTCTCTATTATAGTCTGCTACACAGCTGTTTTTAGTGTCCTCACACAACGCTCCTCCCCACTAACGGCTGCTGAAAGCCAAACTACATTCCTTTCCCTTTGTGTTTGTGGTCTAACGAACAAACCAATCACGTACAAGAAATTTGACAATATGTGAGCCGCAGGGCGCTAGGAAGTGAGCACGCTTCTCAGTTTTCGACAAATCAATCAATTATCGCTGAATTTAGACGGGCTCTGTGTTTTCAAGCAACGAAAAGGTTAATTTGCAAAAAAGTTTGTTTGAAGCGGTCAAGAAAGTTCCAAGTGAAAAAAGGGTTTGATAGGCCTGGAAAACTTTTACCAGGATCGGTTGGTTCTTCATTTAACGTGCATATGTGCTGATATGTAGTGAAGAATTTAATGTACCGGATGTGCTCATTGTGTTCTGTGAAGACTAAACTCTCAAGGGTACTGATTCAAAAAGCAGTCTTAATAAATTATCGATGAGCGATTTCCCGAAACTATACCTGGCAACTTTATGAGCACATCCATGTTGTGAATCGCAATTTGCTCAACTTGCTTGCTGTTGCTGCTTATCTCCTAAATTTTGAATAGGACTTGACTACAACAACACTGTAGTTCATTGCTTGTTTTCACGCGACGATTTTGATTATTCTGTCATTCACACATGGGGTAACGATAAAAGCAAAGCTGTGATTGGAGGAGTCACAGTACCGCAAAGGTGGCGCGAACACTTTCCAGAAAATGGGAGCTGAATTATAATTGGTTAATCAAGGGAAAGGAATGTAGTTCGGTTTTCAGCAGCCGTTAGTGGGGAGGAGCATTGCGTGACGACACTAAAAACAGCTGTGTAGCAGACTATCTCTATTATAGAAATATGTTCAACCACCTTTAAAAATGAAACCTGTTTGGGACAATCAGTTCAATTTTTTATACCTTGTCCTGTGAAACATTATACTGATTTGAAATAAACGGGGATGCCTATCGGAAATTTAAAATTAAACCCCTAAGGGACACCAACGTGGGTGTGGCTCAAACTTAAACTGACCCCTAAAGGAAACCATAATAAAACAGACATCTAAATAAGAGTAAGGGATCTAAATAATTGTGAAGGATGTTGTCTTCTTTATTTATAAAAGTTAGACTTCTGTGAGATCAGTGTCATAGCATTTCTTGTACATTTCTTTATGCAGAGACCTCAGCGATACCTGAATGGGCAAATATCATGACTTTCCATCCCAAAGACTAATTTAAGTGAGACAAAAATCTGCAATTTACAGTCCCTTTTATATGGGTGTCCCCCACCCCCTGGGGTAATTAGCATAACCTTACAAAACTTTACACTTACCAAGAACAAACACGATCCTCTGCCCTGAAAATTCTACCTCCACCTCCTCCTCTGATTCTGATGTTAAAATATTTGTTTCTGTCAAGTCCTTCTCATCATCGTCAATGGATGGACGCTGGCCACTGATTGGTGGAAGAGGTTGTCTTGTTTTCAATTCTGGTTCAGTTGTAAAAGTGCGTACCTCATCTCCAGCCTCAGATTTAATGGGTCCATCAGTTTTTGGGATGGGCGGTAATGGCTTTTTGCTGACATCAAGGAAAGTGTTCCACTTGATGTCTTTTTCGGTTTTTGCGAGGGAGATGCAATTTTCCAGAAAAGCTAAATGATCCTCTGGCTTATGGTAAAGTAGGCCAGTCAGCATCCCCTGCAGAAAAAAAAAGATCAAGATTTTTCAGTCTGTTGAAAAAAAATCATTGACATAATTAAAAAACTAGAGCACTTAAAAATAACAGATGTCATGGAAAATTTAATAATTAATTCTTATCAATTTCATTGGCCTCTCAAAAGGTTAACTCTTTGAGCTGTTGTAGAACGTTCAGATCAAAAAACAAAAGAAACATATTTTAAGTCATGCACTTAGGATTTTAACAAATAATTATAACCACAACAATTATCGTTCGCACCTGGCAGGCTGGCACACATACGTCAATCAATTTGTTTATTTGTCGCTATTGATATTCCATTTTGAAAGTAAACATGCAGGTGAGGACTTTAAAAAAAACATCCGCAGAAAAGGTCTGATGAAACCAGGCTGTTCGGTTCGGTGCAATAAAGTTACAGAAAGAAAATCCCTCACTTATTTAGTCATTGAAATATGGGCAAACATCATGTTACAGTGGTGTAAGCAATTGTAACTAGTAAGCTTACATTTTTGAAAAATTTATGTATTGCGCTAATTTAGATAAACATTACAATTAACTTCAGCCGAAACTGGTCCTTTTTAATTTAGTTTTCTTTTTCCATTTCCTCGAGCTTACAGGACATGTATTTTTTTTTCGCATTTGAAATTGTTAAAAGATGCACCTTACTTCGATTCTATAAGATTGCGAATAAGCATAAAGATTATCATTCGCCTTTAGTTGCTGCGCCCCACAAAGGGGGCTACAAAAACGTACATCGTACATCCAAACTTGATGAAGGGAGTAAAATTTTCAAAACTACTAAATAGTTTATAAATTGGAGGACAAAGTCTACAAATTTCATTTTAAAAATATCATAGAAGCGGTCTTCATATGCATTAGTCACTGTTAATTATTGGTGACTGTTATCATGCGGGAATCTCTCAAATTGGAGCTGTTTCGTGGCACAGATTACACATAATTGATTCTCCGATATCATACCTCAAAAAGCTGATGAACCTCTGTTTTCGCCATGTAATCTTTACTCTCCTCGGCAGTCATGATCTGTACTTATTCTTGAATGTTTACATTCAGAGGCGAACAAACTGGACATCCGTCGAAGGTTCTAACACTTTGAGCGAACTGGTTCCATCGTTGCTATGACAACATGGTAATTACCATTTGTCAAAATTCGTCATGAATCGGAAACAATCGGAAATCCAGCAACATTTTCCTGTGGCAGTCGTAAAAAAAGAAACGGAAACATTAACACCGTTATTGACGGCTTTCAAATCTTCTTATACCAACGTATATTCAACTTTCTACAAATTTCTGAAAAAACTGACAGAAAAAATCAACAAAAGTCTCTCGTATCACGCAGTGCATCACGCCTCGTAGAGTAAAGTTACCCATGAAGCCTTTCGGTATTCGTAAAACCAAGATGGCGGCAAAATGTGTGCTGCTGCGAGTTGTGATAGCCTTGTTGTTTCAGTCGATGCCAGCAAAAATGGAGAAATCTTTCGATAAATTCTTGAAGAGTGATCACACAAACAATTGGGCGGTATTGGTAAGAGAAAAAATATAAAACCATCACTGACAGTGGAGTAGAGGAAGCGGACTTAAAACTCTCTATTTTTTAGGTTTGTACGTCTCGGTTCTGGTTCAACTATCGCCATGTAGCTAACGTTCTGTCCATTTATAGAAGTGTCAAAAGACTTGGAATCCCCGATAGGTAGGTAAATTATTTCTAAATATCAAGAAATGTAATTAGATGCGTTCACTCGTCAACAAACAAACAAAAATTGAAAGTGTGGGGTTTTAAACATTGGGAGCTGCGTGGTATGTTGTATACAGAGAATTATAGAGTCAATAATAGAAACGTCGCAAAACTGGGGTGACACAAAAACTCAGACCTCCGACCGTGAAAAACTCAGACCCCTGGATGTCTCGACAACACAGACACTCAGTTCAATTCTAAGTGGGGTCTGAGTTCTGAGTTTTTGTGACACCCCTTAAAACTGCTTTTCTGGAAATGAGAGCCTAGTCTTATGCAGTCCCATATCATGTGATCAGTTTAAAATAATGCTTCACTGACCAGCATATCTTTATCAGCCTTCAAGTGAAGTATTTATAAGGGGATTCAAACAAGGTCTGTAGAAAGCAACCATAAGAAAAGCCAGTGGGCAGCTACAAGTACACCTGTGCTAGTTGTAGCAAGATAGTTTTTTTCATACATCTTGACAATATGCCTGAAAAATAGTATTATGATATTGTCTTTGATGGAGAAGTCTGTTCCACAAACAGCTTGCCTTCAACGGTACTTTATTAGAAGTCAATAATAAAATACAGCAAAGGTGTTATTTGCGTCGTCACGCAACGCTTTGTCGCGATGAACTCAACCGAAATTTGCATAAAGTTGTTTACACGAAGCTCGAGAAATATAGGGCTGAGATAGCCAACGTTTGTTCTCGATTAGCCTAAGTTTTTATCAGACTAATCTGCAATCGAGTCCACAATCGAGATACATGTTCGACATTATAAATCGATGCGCTAAAATTTATCCCCGGAGAAGCAAGGGACCTGTTGAGAATTGGACCGAGAATTGCGATCGATTTGCCTGAAGGATGATATTTATTTAAGAGACTTCGTCAAAGTTAAACGTTGGACAGACCGACCATTACATCTTTAAGTTTTTTCTCGAAAGGGCATCTATTTATGATTTTTGTTGTGCTACAAATCAAAATGATCCACATATACTTATGTTTGTCTCGTACGATCGATCGCGTCTTTTACAATGCTGTGGAAAATTCTTCTCGTTGGCACCCCCCATACCCCTAGGAAATTTCTACCGTTTAGCCCCCCCCCCACCCCTTAGGAATTTCCATTGACCATCCGTGGGGGGGGTATGGATATTTTCTGGAATCACACATTTTACAATAATCACTGTCTTTTTACTTTCATATTCACACAGTCACATTATTGTTATGCTTGCTGATGACATGGCCTGTAATGCTCGCAATCCAAGACCAGGTGAGTCTTTAGTTTTTCCTACACTGTTCGTATCACCTTTAATAAGCTAATTATGATTTTTCAAAGAAATTACATGTAGGAGGTGTAGGAAGTTGTGATACACCATTAGTGATACTTTTCCTTACAAAGGATTTAAACCTCTACGTTTCACTGACTTATAAGCAGAAATCTACCAAGGCCCACCTTACAAGAGATAGTTCCTCAGCTATAAAATTCTCACAGGGAAAATAACATTCCAGATTCGCCATTTTCACATAGTGGCTACAATTCCTGTTACAGATTTTCTAAAGTCTAAAGCAATAGTAGAAGTATATAGCATCCTTCAAGCTTGCCAATCCTGTTCTGTACTGACGAGTTCACTCTCTGAAGATGACTACAGCACAGGTTGTTGAAATGTCAGTCACTGTCAACAACAGTCCTATATAGAATTAGGACTACGTTTACCTGGATAATCTTGCTAAACTTACATGTACTTATGAATTGACTCCTGGGTTCAAACCTTTCACACTTCTCAATGTTTAAAAAAATTATCCATAATCAATCAAGAAACTTTACACTTACGACAGTACCTATAGGATTTATATTTTCAAAATCTGTTGACGGAAAAGATTTGGGATTTCATGGGCATCATTTTGATGGCCCACGTGTCATTTCTAGAGGAGTGATGAACAGGCCTTTTGCAGCAGTTGGTCATGCAATCAACTTTCTGCAAACAAGAAAACAGTTTTTAGCAGCAGCTTAGCATCAACTGAGAGAGCATATAAAATTAAGAAACCTGCAAATTTTCTGCTGTATATCTCCAAAATAGTGATTACTATGGCTGGTAAAGATTAGAAGGATTTGTATGGGAAAAACAACTCTAACCACCCAATCATGGTTGAGTGGTTTTGCAAAAAAAATCCTTGTAATATTTAAACTTTTGTAAAATCTTTCCTTAAGCATCACAGNTGCCTGAAGGATGATATTTATTTAAGAGACTTCGTCAAAGTTAAACGTTGGACAGACCGACCATTACATCTTTAAGTTTTTTCTCGAAAGGGCATCTATTTATGATTTTTGTTGTGCTACAAATCAAAATGATCCACATATACTTATGTTTGTCTCGTACGATCGATCGCGTCTTTTACAATGCTGTGGAAAATTCTTCTCGTTGGCACCCCCCATACCCCTAGGAAATTTCTACCGTTTAGCCCCCCCCCCACCCCTTAGGAATTTCCATTGACCATCCGTGGGGGGGGTATGGATATTTTCTGGAATCACACATTTTACAATAATCACTGTCTTTTTACTTTCATATTCACACAGTCACATTATTGTTATGCTTGCTGATGACATGGCCTGTAATGCTCGCAATCCAAGACCAGGTGAGTCTTTAGTTTTTCCTACACTGTTCGTATCACCTTTAATAAGCTAATTATGATTTTTCAAAGAAATTACATGTAGGAGGTGTAGGAAGTTGTGATACACCATTAGTGATACTTTTCCTTACAAAGGATTTAAACCTCTACGTTTCACTGACTTATAAGCAGAAATCTACCAAGGCCCACCTTACAAGAGATAGTTCCTCAGCTATAAAATTCTCACAGGGAAAATAACATTCCAGATTCGCCATTTTCACATAGTGGCTACAATTCCTGTTACAGATTTTCTAAAGTCTAAAGCAATAGTAGAAGTATATAGCATCCTTCAAGCTTGCCAATCCTGTTCTGTACTGACGAGTTCACTCTCTGAAGATGACTACAGCACAGGTTGTTGAAATGTCAGTCACTGTCAACAACAGTCCTATATAGAATTAGGACTACGTTTACCTGGATAATCTTGCTAAACTTACATGTACTTATGAATTGACTCCTGGGTTCAAACCTTTCACACTTCTCAATGTTTAAAAAAATTATCCATAATCAATCAAGAAACTTTACACTTACGACAGTACCTATAGGATTTATATTTTCAAAATCTGTTGACGGAAAAGATTTGGGATTTCATGGGCATCATTTTGATGGCCCACGTGTCATTTCTAGAGGAGTGATGAACAGGCCTTTTGCAGCAGTTGGTCATGCAATCAACTTTCTGCAAACAAGAAAACAGTTTTTAGCAGCAGCTTAGCATCAACTGAGAGAGCATATAAAATTAAGAAACCTGCAAATTTTCTGCTGTATATCTCCAAAATAGTGATTACTATGGCTGGTAAAGATTAGAAGGATTTGTATGGGAAAAACAACTCTAACCACCCAATCATGGTTGAGTGGTTTTGCAAAAAAAATCCTTGTAATATTTAAACTTTTGTAAAATCTTTCCTTAAGCATCACAGGGCTCAAATTTTCCTGTGTACATAACAAACAATATTAGCCCTCTAAGGTGTAAGGGAAAGATTTAAGGACGATCTGAAAATTTTCTCTCACCTTGGCAACAGCCATTTTGTTGGAACTCAATTGCTCTCAAATATTGTAACAGATCCCAGTGATCTTGAGTCGCAGCTTTGTATTTCCATGTGGTTTATTGAATTGTTTTGTCAGACAGGCATAGCTGTTTTGCACAATCAGACTCAATTGGACAGGGTCATTGGATACTTCTACTTAGCCTGTTTAATGTATACTTATCACTAACATAATTGCACAATATTTTTTAACTTAAATAAGCTCTGTAAAATTCTAAGACATAGAAATTTTGGACAGTTTTCTTTTGTCTGAATTAAAATCGTCTGCGATTTTAGGGTTTTAACATAATTATACAGAAACTCAATCATTTCATTCCCCTTGTCATTCACAGGCACAGTGTTTAACAATGCTAATCAGCATATCAATGTCTACGGTGATGACATTGAAGTGGATTACAGAGGATACGAGGTACACTTTAACAGATCCCTTGTGTGCAAGTACCATATAAGGCACATACATACCATTGTTGCCTTTTTACTGTACCTTGATGCATTCTATGCAGCTTTGTTGCTCCACCTGCTCCCTTCCACACCTACAACATGGATACCGTACCTATTCAGCTCTGCTTCTATTTGTTGTGCTTTACCTGCTTCATATAACAGCATGTAGACTTTCTAAGATTAATTTTAGTTGGGTCATCAGTCAGGAGGGAAAATGTCACTGAAAAATGTCAAGTTCAATCCGGGCAAGTCTATCCAGCATGCTATGGCCAGCTTTAGAGATCTAACTAAGGGATACTCAAGGCTATTCATCATGACATCATAGTCCTGTTGTAGGTTTAAAAAATGCAGCCTCCTGAGGGAAAATAGAATATTGCACCATTGTCATGTAAGAAACTTACTTTAAGTGGCAATGAATCCAAAAAGGAAAGAAAAGGAAAGGCAGGTTCTTCATTTACCATATGTCAGTAACAATAAAAAATTTTGCATTGATAATTACAATTATGTCAAAATCCTGTGCTCCACCTGTCTACCTTTTGGTGTAGTAATTTTTTTAAGTCGTGAAGATTTTGAAACACTTAAAATTTTACCTTCTTTGCCTAGCATTGCAACCATAATTAAAGGCAAAAAGTAAAATTAAACCTCTGAAACCTTTTGTTACAGGTTACAGTGGAAAACTTCATCAGAATCTTGACAGGTAAAACCAAGAAAAAAAANATCCCTTGTGTGCAAGTACCATATAAGGCACATACATACCATTGTTGCCTTTTTACTGTACCTTGATGCATTCTATGCAGCTTTGTTGCTCCACCTGCTCCCTTCCACACCTACAACATGGATACCGTACCTATTCAGCTCTGCTTCTATTTGTTGTGCTTTACCTGCTTCATATAACAGCATGTAGACTTTCTAAGATTAATTTTAGTTGGGTCATCAGTCAGGAGGGAAAATGTCACTGAAAAATGTCAAGTTCAATCCGGGCAAGTCTATCCAGCATGCTATGGCCAGCTTTAGAGATCTAACTAAGGGATACTCAAGGCTATTCATCATGACATCATAGTCCTGTTGTAGGTTTAAAAAATGCAGCCTCCTGAGGGAAAATAGAATATTGCACCATTGTCATGTAAGAAACTTACTTTAAGTGGCAATGAATCCAAAAAGGAAAGAAAAGGAAAGGCAGGTTCTTCATTTACCATATGTCAGTAACAATAAAAAATTTTGCATTGATAATTACAATTATGTCAAAATCCTGTGCTCCACCTGTCTACCTTTTGGTGTAGTAATTTTTTTAAGTCGTGAAGATTTTGAAACACTTAAAATTTTACCTTCTTTGCCTAGCATTGCAACCATAATTAAAGGCAAAAAGTAAAATTAAACCTCTGAAACCTTTTGTTACAGGTTACAGTGGAAAACTTCATCAGAATCTTGACAGGTAAAACCAAGAAAAAAAATATAACTTGTTTTCTACTAGTCTCCTTTTAAATTTTCCAAGAAGGCTTCCCACCCTGTACCATTAACTACCACTATAAAGTTGCATGTTATTTTGTGTCTTTCAGTGCAAATTGTGATCACTTAATATTTTCCATATTTTAATATAACAGGTCGTCTTCCCTCCAGTGTTCCAAGATCCAAGCGATTACTTTCTGATGAAAGAAGCAACATTCTCGTCTACATGACAGGTTGGTTATTAACATGATTAAGTTTCCCATGAAAATTCAAAGGTGTGGAAGGAATATCTTAATAGTCCAGTTTCGAATTAAAAATCACCGCTGAATACAAACATTAACGGCACATTCATACAGGGTTAGCCTCGACGTAAAGTAAAATATTCAGAAATTCTGGCAAGTAAGTGTTTGAAATTTGAATATACACAATAGACAGAGTAATAAACAAGTCTTTTTCTTGTTGGAATTTGTTAATATATTACTTCAGATGGAGGCTAAGACTGTAAAAAATGCGTCCTCACTTCTTTAATTCAGCAGTCATGGCGAACTCGAAAATGGGCTATTGTAATGCTGTTGTTTTTCCTATTTGCCTGTAGGCCATGGGGGTGATGGGTTTCTTAAGTTTCAAGATTCTGAGGAGATTACAAGTATAGAGTTGGCTGATGCCTTTGAGCAAATGTGGCAAAAACGACGGTGGGTGCAGCAGTAACAATGTCAGACCTCAAGGGAAAGGACCCGTAGTGTCAGGACCCTCTCTAGCCTAGCCTGAAAGAACAGCAAATATTTTACGATGCTGGTCTTCTCACAAAATGACATTAGTGCTATACTGATGTTGGTCACTACCCAGATCTGGGTAATACTTCTGATTGATTGCGCCTTGCGCGGAATTTGCTTTGACCAACCCGCAGTCATTCCTCAGATGTTATTTTGCGTGGAAACAAGTAGTGTGGTTGCAAATGTGTGCTGTTTTGTCAGGCTATCTCTGTCCTAGACTAGGTATCTCAATACCCACCAAGGCTCAATCTGCTACTGAGTAATCCATTGAGCTGCTTGGTATACTTCTGTACAGTAGTCCCTCATTTTTAACCTCTCTATTTTTGGATCATTGCAGGTATAATGAGGTGTTCTTGATCGTGGACACCTGCCAAGCATACTCCATGACACAGAAGCTTTACTCACCAAACATTCTGGGTGTTGGCAGCAGTTTAGTTGGAGAAGATTCCCTTTCTGTGAGATCATCTTTGTGTACAGGGACCCTAATTAAATTCAGGATGACTGTTCAATCTCGGACTGGAACCCAGGATCTCAGCTTCCAAGATTGATACTTTAACAGAGCTGAAAAAAATTGAATTCCAGCTTGTCTTTGGGGCAAGCAGCTCTCACATTTTGCCTTCTCAGAGCGACTTCTTGCTTGTCTTAGTCAATGATTTTGTAAGAGGATGACGTGCTTGGACCCAGTAAGCTTTAAAAGCTACTTGCCCAACAAGAAAATCTACGCGCCCTACCTTAACACTGAATTCACTTTTTTTTTCTCTTGACAAATGTATTTATACAAACTTTGGATAGGAAAGTTGTTGTGTTTACTGTTGTCTTTTCATCATTATCTATTTTTTTAGCATCATGAAGACCCAGCCATTGGAGTTCACGTGATAGACAGGTACACGTATTACGTTCTTCAGTTTCTAGAAGGCGTCACTCCGAACAGCAAGGCCACCGTGGGAGATTTGGTAAATACAATTAATATTTCTTATTTGTTATCATCATCATTATCAAGTAGCTGTGTTGTTTTAAGCATGATAAGCTGTTTTCAGTAGTATCATTGACTGACTCAGAATTCGGCTTTCTTGGCGAAGATTTTTTGTTATCAACTCTCTCAAGAGTGGTGTGTCTCCAACTGAGAGTGAGCTAAAACAGTGAAGCGTTGCTTTCTCGAGCTGAATTGAATTCACATTCAGTACAAGATGATGTGTTAAGGTGCATTTATGTAAAGTTGCTACCGAAACTGTCATGGTCACTGTCTGTAGCATCATGACGATTGAGTGCAAGTGTTTTTAAGACACCAGTCTATCAATAATACCATTAAGAGTAGGAACTTCCTTGGGTTACAGGATTTGACTATTCAGCTTGCGTTAATGATACGTTGAGACACGGTGGTCAATTATGGTGTCAGGGTATGGCCGTATTGTGTCCGAAGACAACAATTTTAAATCACAGTTTTTTTCCTCCTACTTTGTGTGTGCACACGTAGCAAGAGGTTAACCCTGGAATGGAATATCATTTAATGCTGCATAAGCCAAGCTAAACTCAGTGGTCGTGTTTAACGACGATTATACCTTAGCACATACATGCAGTTAATACAGAACTAGTGTAACGTACGAGCTTACCAAAGTGTTCTTTGTTCTTTTAGTTCAGTTACACTACACCAAATTTAGTGATATCTACACCAGGAGTGAGATCTGACTTATTCAAAAGGGACCCTAACAAGGTAAAGCGTATAAAACATTTCTAACATGATTCCATAACGCGATCGGAGATTAAAGGTATGAAATAGATTTTCTTCCTTGACAGGTGTCCAAGTCTGGTTGAGTAGGCGATACGTACAATCATGGACAAAAAAGTCTTCGGACACTTAAGCATTTCTGGGGCGTTTTCCAGTTCACATACCTATGCCGAACCCCTCCGTTCAACCCAGAATTTTTGCGAGTTTCATCTTTGTTTTGGGTGGAGTGAGGGAGCGCTGTAAGAAAATTTCGAAAAAGATGCACTGTTTTATGAAGGAACCCAGAAATTACAGAAAATCATATAATATATCAAGCATGAGACGCAGCGTTTCATCACCAGATGAAACACCGTGAAGAGAGTTAAAAATGCGACGCGCAGCGGAGTATTTTTGACGAACTTCGAGGTGATTCATCTGGTGATGAAACACTGTGTCGAATGCTTGATAATCATATTACTTCTTTAAAAAAATAATTTTAGAAGAAGAAATTAAGGATGCAAAAATGACCAGTTTTCATCTGATTTTCAATCACTCATTGAACATTAATGCTCTTTGTGTTTTCTTTATGAATTATTAATGAGTTCGAGAAGAATACTGCATTACTGTCCCAGGGACCTTTGTCTATGGTTGTAGTTGTGGTGACAGATATAAAGTTTCCTCTTTTCTTTTTTTAAGGTATTGGTGACCGACTTCTTTGGCAGCGTTCACAGCGTTGAGATATCAAATTCCTCGACTACTGATGTGCAGCAGGAATCTCTATGCAGGTACATCTTCTGTCACACGGAAAAACAGCTTTGAGGGATTCAAAAAGGATTCTAGCCACAATCAAGCTGTAGCGAGTATAGAGGCAACTACGCATAGCCACGACTCAGAGATTCGAAAGTTGAATTTTTAGGCGACAAATAACCCGCCGCAGGGTTAGTTGAGTTGGTTGAGCACTGGCCCGCCAGTTGGGAGATTGCTTTGCAGTCTCCGGTTCGTATCAGTACTCAAGGCTTTAAAATATCTGAGCAGGCCCAGCCTTTGCCTTACGACGCTCGTGCTACGTATAAATGCATGTTTCTCATAAAGCACTTTTAAAAGTAATGTTTAATGGTGAAATCAAGAACTAAAAGATGTCCTAAGTGAATTAACTTGAAATATTTTTCTCGTTGCAGAGGAGAGGGTTGCTTGTCACCCGTAAGAGACAAAAGTCCTAAAACAGCAGAGAAACGTGTTTTGCGCGAGCAGTTTCCCACCACAGCAAAAAAGGTATCATTCATCATTCTAACGAGTTTGATATAGATTATCTTTGTAGCTCTGGTTTGATCCCGATTTCTGTGTCTGTGACTTTGGGACATAAAATACGTGGCGTCACATCAGTAGTATAGATGGGCTTCTTTGAGCCTCCTGTTTGCGGTGGAATCTCATTGGTGAAGGGAAACCATAGTAATCAATCAATCAATCAAGTAATGTGGTGGTGTCGGTGTTAAAGGAAAACCATAGGAATTGGTTGTTGATCGTGGTGTTGAAACTACAGTAAAAAATGTTGTTGTGGCGGAGGAACGAAAAGAATTGGAGTGCGGAGGTGAGATGGATAAAAGGTGTTTCAGGAAAAAAGAGACTATTGTGTTAAAAGAGCTATGGTTTCCAAATGTTTAATCGCCAGGAATTGATGAACCGTAACCATGAAACGTAAGCAAGAGATAAAACCTGCGCGAGAATCTTTATCTATGGGGTTGTGTTTGTAACCATCCAAACTGCTTTTCGAAACAATTCAACCAAAAACTATGACAAATATAACTATGTCAAACCGCCAAACGTTTTGTGTTAAGAATACTTAGATCAGAATTAACCTCGAGTGCAGGAGTTTTGTGCAACCAGTTCCAGTCCACCCAACGGAACAATTCCCGGCATCCATGAAAATTAATTAGTTACAAAGGAATTTAATCGCGTTAATTTATTTCTTTTTTACAGTCAGAGAAGGTGGAATGGAAATTTCCGGTGGAGTTTCTGGTATCTGTTGCAGTGTTTGTGGTATTGATTGGCGTGGCCTCCCTGCGATAAACCTACTGCAGTACCGAAGACGTCACAAAGAAATCAATGTGACGTAAGCTCTTAGCGCTTAGAGACAGAAGTCTGTTTTCACGAGGTCTGCGTGAGTGACGGTCGCGAGGCGGATAGAAGAGTCAGTGTTACACATGATGACAGTAACTTGTGGCGAGGCACACATTGGAGCTTATTATGCGAGTTGTGAGCCACTGAAACGAAAACTCAACAAGGGATGTACGTTCCAAGATAAATGGACAATAACCACTCAATATTAAATATTGTATGACGTTTTGTCCTCTTGGTCTTTCAGTGGCCTCCGAAAACAATGTAATATGGTTCCTATGAGTGCCGTTAGTTCTTGAAAGACAGCTTTTATGAAGACAACGCTTATTCGAATAAATATAAATTCTAGGCAACTGCTTTCAGTTTCTCATTGAGGCAAAAAAAGTGATCACAATCTTATAGTAAATTCTTCCCTTGCGCTTCTTTCACTGGTTCGTGTTATCCTTCGAGTTTATAATTGACGTTGAAACTGCTCAGAATATAAAGGTTAAGTTTCTTTAAGATAATGCGGTTTCAGAATGTGATTAATTTACGCTAGCAAGAATCAAATTTGAAATAAAGCTCGATTCTTCGTAAGCCTCCGCTTCATTCCCTGGATTCTCTGTAAAGCGCTTTGATTTGTCGACTGGAATTTAACCACCAGCTGATAACAGTCCGCAACCCATCCACAGTATCCGAGGTTTAAGCTTCGTTCAAACGAGCACTATCAGTGCCGTTAGCCAGACCAGTGGCCTAAGCTGCCTGACGACTTGATCGGTTGCCGGCTCCCCTTAGTTGATGGGTTCCCTCAGTTGATGACGATTCATGGTCCTGGTGGCGAACACTACAGCAACGGCGGTATTTACGTGCCGTTCACGACAACCCTTATTTTCCTATTTTGCTTCGACTGTTCGCGATCTCTGATATTCTGGCAACAACGCTTTCCATCATATCTAGAGAGTATAGGCCAGACTGCAGCGCCTGCAAACAACCACATATACAGGAAATCACCAACTGTGAAATGATTTCAAATACTTTGTGTTTAACACTCGCCACTGTTGTCGATAAATTCCAAGCCGATTTCTAACAAATCTTACGTGCCGTGAACCGTACACGTGAAAAATATGAATGGGGCGTACCTAAAATATTGCACCAATGGAGAAATTAGGGGAGGGGTAGGTGAGCACATTCCCAGATGTTAATGCTTATCTTTCCCAGGGAAGACATCATGCGTTCAAATGAACTCCATGGTCGAGTTTCTCGAAACCGGGTTAGATCTAATCCTGGGTTAACTGTAAAACGACACATGCGTTTTCATAGTAACTAACCCTAGATTTTAGACTGTGCATTTACGCCAATCGGCCTTTGAACAACTCGATTCAGTCGGGCGCATTTTTTGATTCCTGCAACCGGGGAATATAATCACAATGTTTCCAGATGAATATGGGAATTTCCATCTCACCTCACACTGGTCTCTTAGAGGCATCACCTCCAGTGACTTGCCATCGGGACTTTTGATATTAAATTCAATATCCTCTTTTGCCTCCATTCCTGAAAAAAAAGGGCACTTGAGACTTGCTCGCTTAATTTTTAACAACGTGTATGAAGTGAATGAAGTAGGCACTGAACAGTGTGCGCGAGAAGAGCTGAGTGTCTTTCAACACAAAAAAACTAGTACACCATATGTGTACAGGAACTTCAGCACTTCTCCAAAACCCGAATTTTCCAAGCCGTTCCTTTCTCAACTGCAAAAGTTGTGTCCATCACTGTAATAATTCTCTTTGTATTTAAGTTTTCAGCCTGCAGTTCTGATGATATCTCATATTCAATATTTCAAAACACTAATTTGTTAACTTCTTCTTTATTTCTCTTTACACGTCTCAAGCCCGGCGACCGACTAAAGTTAGTATTCGTAGCAAGCGTTTCCGCCGGAGTTCGTCATGAAAGTTGAAAAGAGAGCAAAAACGGTGTACGCTCCCCTCCCCTCTTCTTCCATTTTTGTTTCTTTTCCCTCGCGCCAACTGTCACGCAATAACTCGTTTCGTAACGATTGCTACGCGGGCTCAGACTGAAGTCGGAGAGCCGGTGTGGGTTGATAGCTCTAAACTTGTTGCCGCCGAACTTACGTTTATTTCCGGTCATTTCGTTCCGTTTGCTTAACAGTTCTGCTTGGTATTGTATTCTGGTTATTTTCAATGTTTCTCTTAAGGGGTCCACGAAATTCGTCTCAATAGTTTTGAAGTTTTTCCAAACTGTTGTCTAAAACAACAAGAAAAAAGCACGGTGGTTAGCCAGTTCATATGTAGATACAGTAGCATATGTTTCGCAAAGTCCTGGTTGGTAGTAATGGGGACCCATACACTACGCTGACAGCTACCTAAGCTAACTTGTATGGTGTTGATATTCCGATCGGGAAGTCAAAAACGACTGTGAGATCAAGCTACAAGAAAAGAGAAAGAGAGTGAACAAATGGGCCTATGGTATCATGGTGTCACGTGATCAACCTTTTAAGGGTTGCGTAGGGGAATGGAATGATAAGGACCCACAGTAATTATTGGGCTGCCCTTCAGGGAAACGCCCAATCAAAATATCGAGGCCGCCTCGTCTGAGCAGCATAAAGACAAAATGGGGGACGGATCAGGTTTCCCGTCCCCCTCCCCCGCGTTATTGCCAAACTTCTGATTTTTGAGGGGAAGGGGTGGGTCATTTCAGATAATAATTATGGTAAGAGAACAAAAACAATAACGCTTGAACACCAAACAGCAAATTACAAATTACAGCAAAGTTTAATGATTAGCGTTAGGAAACTGAGTGAATTGAATCCCATTTAGAATCCTTATCCAAGCTACATGAAACTTCTGAGTCCTCTTTTATTACTGGCATGACTGGTGTTCGGCGTTGCCGCATCAAAGATTTGCCGGTGATCAAAATCAAATTTAAAAAAGCACGAATACAAACTTCAGCTTCAGCTCTAGGGTCTTAGCAAACAATTTCTTCCACCAAACCCTTTGGAAGAAGACAAATAGTGTTCTTATTTAATTGTTTACATTTTTCTTTTTTGACCTGATTCGGAACCCCGTTTTAGCAGACAGCCAATCACGCGTGAAGCATGCATTCATGCAAATATTTCAGGGGTCATTTCACATTTATGGATCTTAACGGTTGTCCTCTGGGGTCCTCCCTTATATAAGCCATTTGGGTATGTGCCGCCCCAAAGGGTATGGTTTTTGAGCCGTTCTGGTCTGAAAACGGGTTTTGACTTTGCCCATTTTGGCCCTTTAGAAGTTGCGCACGAGACTGAGTCGTTGTTGTGTCGAATTGCACTGTGGGAGACGCTATCGACTCTTTCATTGGTTATTACAAAGTCGCGTTGGGAAACTGGGTCAAAATTCCTTCCAAAAACAGTCCCATAGTGCACTTCGACACAAAACCGACCGAGTGTCACTAGCAGCCTCAAAATAACTAATAAAAATTCTTTTTCACCTTATCGCAGTTATCTCTTAGAAGAATAAAGCGCAGGCAGTTAAGAGCCCCCATAATCCTGCAAACAGAAGTGAAAGTAATAACCATATATCTCGAATAAAACAACAGCTTGGATGGAAAGTGGACCCTCGAAGAAAACTCCAGACAATCTGGTACCGTTATGTACCTTCTGAAAGAGATGGATCGATTACCTATCAGTTTCTTGTACCAGGTCCTTTTCTGTCCCAGTTTTTGAGGGAAGTCTGAGAACCAGCTGAAATATCGACATAAAACGAGTTCCTTGGAACCAGGGCTCCTCCGCTGAAGACTGAAAACAAATCAGAAAATTCCTTTCAAAAATCCCTTCACACAAAAAAGGCAAAAACCGAGTCTTAATAAAAGTTTCAACGTGTTACTTACACAAAGGGCTTGGTTCACTTGTTCCTTCAGGAGATATATCAACAAACCGGCTACTCCCGCGTGACTGCAATCTTGAAGAAAGGTACTGTAAAAAATTAAAGCCTCGCATCAAATTGTAGTCCGTGTCAGATTTCACATAGCATTTTGAAGTTGCGGGTATTTTACCGATTTTAAGCTGAGTTTTTCGTAAATCTTCAAGAGTCTTAAGTCGTTCACTATAAGTCACCAAAAAGGCGCAAAAAAAAAAATTCAGCTTGTAAGGGGGGTGTTTACTTGACACCGGGGCGACTTTCGCGCCGGCGAAACTTCACCAGCACAAAATGTCATGCCAGCGCGAGTCAACACCGGCTTGAGTTCACCCCGGTTGTTGTACTGGAGCGAGAATTTCACTCCAGTAGGAACTTACGCAAGGGTATCATGTAAACGCGAAACGAACACTCACTTTGGTGTGAAATCGGTCTGCCGGTAAACTGGAACGGGTAGCGCATGCGTAGTTTTGGTCAATTCAGGATGGCATTGTCATGTTGCTCATGGGACAGGGAAAAACATGTAAACTTGTAAACGCGATACGAAATCAAGAAGTCATTCCGGTATGAAACTCGCGCAGGTGCGAGTTTTCTCACGTAAACACCCCCTAACAGAAACGATACAATGGGGGAACTCAATCGAGTCAGCGAAGTAGGCCTTTCCCGTTTTCCAAATACTCTCACTTTTTAAATGAGGCTGAGTGCACAACCTCTCACTCATATGAAAATAAGTTTTATTTGATTTAATACAGAAACGTATTTCAAGGATTTTGAATTTCGCGTAGACGACGTTCTGGAAAGGAGGTTTAGTGTGACTTAAAAAGGCCGTAGTGTCCTATAACCAAACTGAACTGATTACTCTGACCAATCAAAACCCAAGACGAGTAGGTGTTGCCACCCTTAAGCGCGGGAAAAACGTTCTTAAGTGACAGTTGCTCTTAGTTTTACTTCTCAGGGTTTGAGAAATGGCGCGAGAGTTTAAGCCAATAAAAGGGAAGACGGAGCATTCATAACCATAGCAATAACGGAATTGCATGTAACAAGAAAAATGTTTTTCAGGTACCAAACTTGAAATATGAACGCTAGCCTTTCATTGGAGCGACTCTGTGAAACATCATTTTTGTGTTACTTTACGATGGTAAATTTTCACGCCTCAACCACGTAACAATTGGAATGGATTCAATAGCAGCAAACGCGTATAACCATTCTATTTGCGCGATAGAAATAGAATTTTTTATCGTTTGACAGTAGAGAACGTTTTTTATTGATATTTATCTCGCATCACCGCCACCAGATATTCACGAGTATTTTAAGGNTAGTCTCACTTCTCAGGGTTTGAGAAATGGCGCGAGAGTTTAAGCCAATAAAAGGGAAGACGGAGCATTCATAACCATAGCAATAACGGAATTGCATGTAACAAGAAAAATGTTTTTCAGGTACCAAACTTGAAATATGAACGCTAGCCTTTCATTGGAGCGACTCTGTGAAACATCATTTTTGTGTTACTTTACGATGGTAAATTTTCACGCCTCAACCACGTAACAATTGGAATGGATTCAATAGCAGCAAACGCGTATAACCATTCTATTTGCGCGATAGAAATAGAATTTTTTATCGTTTGACAGTAGAGAACGTTTTTTATTGATATTTATCTCGCATCACCGCCACCAGATATTCACGAGTATTTTAAGGTAAAACAGTTGATAAAACATTACTTAAAACCACTTACTATAACAAGCCATATTGACTTTTTGTATCTAGTTTTGACACAAAAATTGGAAAAACACGAACTCCTTTTGATCTCTGCAAGAAAAGAAGTCAACATCTAAAACCTGAGACAAGAATATTAATAGTACATTGAAGTTGACATTGCCCAACAAAGCCTATCTCTCGCAGGACACATAAATATAGCAAAGGGGCTCCAACGGCACTCTTTGAGGCAATTTTCCTCGCGCATTACTAAAAGATCTAAGAATTAACTTACAAATTATAACACTGAACTGCTTCAACCTCAGGAGGAAAATATTATGTTTTAGATAAATCAAATCGAAGCGAGGATAGACGAAACAGAAGGAGATAAAGGCAAAATGCATTCAGATAAACTTACGAAATAGTAGCCCGCTATTTTCAAGTTTCTTTCTTTTTCCCCATAAGAAAGTAGTTAAAAATGCTCGGGGTTCATCTATTTTTGTTACGTGGCGATAATTCTGACAATAAAAGATGTTTCTTTTATCAGTTTGAGGTTCTATGCTTGCAGTGAAAGAAAACAGCCAATATCAATTTAAAAAAACACCGTGAGCTACCTTACTTTTAGCTGAAAAAGAAAGAAAAAGAACGGAAGAGAACATAAACTCACCAGTTTTCTTGAAGAGCACATCGTCATGACATTTATCAAAGCCTAGGGAAAAGTAAAAATACTCTTTCAGAAATTTATGGTTCTCAGTTGATTAATGATGACAACAACTCAAATGAACGTTTTTATCTTAATTTACGTGACTGACTTGATCTTACACGCAAGTAGATAGTGCGCTAAACGAAGTAGGTAGCGAAAGGGGACATTTTGATAAAAGAGGCCGGGATACTTTCTTGATAAAAGTACCCTTAGGGTAAGTTACAAAGGTTTAGGTAAAAAGTGAGTATTCATATAATTTGGAATTTGAGGAGCGAAGTAAAACTGAGAGAAAAGAGTTTAAGCAAAACACTAGCCTGTGAATATACCAGTATCTCATCGTTCCCGCCCCTGGGGCCTTTTCGCAAGAGACCAAAACGCAGGAGTCCCTCTCGCAAGGGTCTCAAGCGGCGGGGAGTGCTAAGAGACAGGTGTATTCGCAGGCTAGACAGTACGATCCTCGATTGTCGGTTGAATGAATGAATGAATGAAACTTTATTTAATCTAGGGATTGATGAGGTTAGTTAGACCTCTAGCAATAACAAAATATGCTAATAAGCCAAGGAAAAAAAACAAATAAATAAAATTAATGATAAGTAAAAGGGAAAAGAAAAACTTATTTACAAGTTAGTAAAGCCTTAATTATACAATAAAACTATTTACAGTAAAAAACCTAATTACGTAATAGATAAAGCTGTTATTGAGAATAAGTTAGAACCTTAGCTGACAAGTTGCTTTTTCAAAAGCTCACAATATATTTAGGGATCTTAACGTATCAGAACTCTTGTTCCACGTGATAGCAGCCAAGTATTTTACTGACTTCCTTCCATAACGAGTCGTATTAGGTTTCGTTACTTGTAGTTTGTCAACCCCTCTCAGGTTTTTGATATTGTCTCTTAACCTGAAAAGGTCTCTCAAATATTCAGGTGGATAATTGTTCATTGCTTTAAACACTATAATTAACATGTTCTGGATACGTCGATCCATAAGGCTGTAACCAATACAACCAAAAAGAGTGCTACTTTGAGAAGACTCATCACTGTATAGATAAAGAACGGTGCTCGTTCATGCAACATATCCAGTTTTTTGCTATCAGACTTCAAACAGTGATGCTATACCGAGAAACAGTAATGAAAATGACACGTTATGAACGAATTATAAAGGCAGAGTTTGGTCGGAAACTATGATATTTTCTTTAGTCTACAAAGACCATCTAGCTGCTTTCCAACTTTCTTGTTAATTTTCGTAATGTGCTTTCCAAAATTCAGGGAATCATTCAATGTTACCCCAAACAAATCAACTGTATCAACTACGGTAAAGCAACACTTTCAGCAAACAGTGATAGCTTAACATCGGGCTTTCGCGAGAGAACCAGCGCCATGCATTTTTCAGGGTTCAAGATCATCTTGTTATTACGAAACCACTCACACAGCACCACAAGTTCCTTGTTGAGAACATGTTCGACAATAGCTGGATCAGTATCAGCAAAATACAGCTGATCACCATCAGCATAGTTAGACAGCTTCGGCTCTTTGATGAAATAAAGTAAGTTATTGAAGTTGATATTATATAAAAAGGGTCCCAAAAGGGACTCCTGGGGAACGCCACTGTTATCATATTAGGTTGTACTAATATTCACCCAATGGAATCTGATGGAAACCTGGGATGAAATATCAAACACCTGCGTACCTTTACAATTTCTGTTATATCTTTGAACTCATCATGCCTGTACACCATACTTTTTTCCTTCAATCTTCTTGATAATACATCCAATAGTTTCTGAGGGCAAAAAGATCGCATTTGATAAAACGGTTACAAGACCGCCCCTTAAAGATGGAGGATGTCAACATATTGCCCATGTTTCCAAGATGAGTGAGGCCCTAACTTATATTTGAAAACTGCCTAGAAAGTATACACGCTTGTCCATAAGTTATTATATCAGTGTCTCGGATGCCTACTAACACTCAATTTGGTACAACGCGGTTTGCATTTCAACTGATAAACTGATATTTTCTTGTAGTGCTTGGCTATTATAGCTGAGTCCCGCTCACAAAATAAATTCCAAAGTGAAACCATCCCTCTCCCTCAAGCTGATTTGATCAAAAGGAGCACACTTGGATTGGAAAAGCCAAGACCTCTAGTAAACAAATGTTCAGCTTAAATGGTGAATAGATAAAAGCGAGTATCAATGCTTAATTCTAGCTCCTTATATGGGTAAATGTAAACACATTGTCAAAAGTTCACAAAATTTCCAAATTTCTTTTTGTAAAATCCTACACATAGCACCACGCAAAAGTTCTTCCAAAGAGGTTCCTTTTGATTGATAACACCATAGGATTTCGCCCACAGCTTTAAAAGTAAGAGAGGCTGTTTTGTAACTTGGTGAATGAGTCAAAGAGTTGAATGTCTCATTAAATTTTTCTAAAATTAGTTATAAAATTGGAAGCACACGCACTCACAAAATACGCACCAAGCCCTTGTATATGGCACAGTGCTCTGTTCTGAAAAGCAAGGAAGAAATGAAAGTAAAAAAAGTGAACGAAACAAAGATAATAAACTGAAGACTTTGCTAGAAACCTTAATATCAAGCTGAAAATTGGGAGCTGTGACGTTCCAAAAAATCGATTCAGCAACCAATGCACCGTGGAACATATCAATGGCCTGGTCAGAAAAAGTTGTCTTGTTTTGACTGGTTTATTCAGCATATGGTATAGGCAGCTAAAAATAATAATGATGATGATGATGATGATGATGATGATGATGATGATGATGATGATGATGATGATGATGATGATGATGATGATGATGATGATATTAATAATAATAACAACAATAATAATATTCATTTGCAATAACAATATTTGTAAAGCTTATTTTCCGTGACGTACTGATGATATAACCGGTTATAGTTATACAATCTGAAACAAAATTNGATGATGATGATGAGAATAATAATAATAACAACAATAATAATATTCATTTGCAATAACAATATTTGTAAAGCTTATTTTCCGTGACGTACTGATGATATAACCGGTTATAGTTATACAATCTGAAACAAAATTAATAAAAAGGAATACAAGTAGCAGATGCATTCGAGCTTTGCAGGAGTAGACGCGCAAGTCTACGTTTCATATGAAAATATAGGATGTTACTACAACGGGGAATGGGGAGCGGGAAACGAGAACAGGGAACAAGAAAATGTAGAATGGGAACAAAACCGAGAGTCGGAAATGAAGTTACTGATAGGGTTAGGGTTCGAGTTAGGCTTTGTTCCTATTTTTCATTTTCCCGTTCCCCGTATTGGTTCCCCGCTCCCCGTTCTAGTAACATCCGAAAATGTCTCGAAACGGAAGTTCAAACGTGTCAACTGCACTGACCATGTTAGACGAGGTAACGCTTGCTGAAACTTGTGTCACAACGCCACTGCAAAGACAATTCATCTGGTAACAAAGTATTACTTTAAATTAAAATGATTACATTTCCATTAACTAATTTTCTTCACCCACCTTCTTAAAAGAAAAAGGACGTTCTTCATGTTAACTCTCAGCAAATAGTTGACACTGCAAATCAAAAAATAAAATAAGGAGCTCAGGTTCTCAGACTTGCAACTATACTGTTATATAATCACCATTTTTGTTAGTAAGCACATCCCAAGCGATGCTCGAATCACCACCTCAAATAAAGTTTGTGAACAGGCTCTCCGTTTGGGGGAAGGGGGCTAGAAATCGCGAGGAGACTGCGAGAGAAAAAATAGAATAAGGAAAGCGGGGGAATCCTCGCTTCGCTCGCCAATTTTTTCCCTTGGAGCCTGGACCCAAGCTATCTCCAATATGATAAGTTGTAAAAACGATAGGGTTCTAATTAAACAACCACGTCTGAAAAGCTAAAAAGCTAAGTCAAACGAATGACTGGATTAAGTTTCTGTCGTAAGATTATCGTAAGCATAACATTGGCGAGATAAACGTTGTACCCAGATCTTTGTATTTCCGATTATCCATGAGATGAATTACCAAAGATGGCCTTCAGCTTCAATTACAGCCGGGAAAATTAAACAACATGCATTCACGTTCTCTACAAACCTTAACGCCATTGTTGTACAGAAAGAGACAGGAAAATGTGCACGCGTAAACGCGTTGTATTATCAACTTTTAACCCTTTTTTTTTCTCTAATGTTCTCGCTGTCGTTGCCGTCATGGTTGCTTAAGATTAAACAGTTTAATGAAGAATAAGAAAAGGGTTTTTTGGGATGACGTGGTAGAACAAAATATTTAAAGAACATGATCAGAAAACGGTTTTCCCGCGTGAGCAGTTTTCTTGACGCGACAGTGATGATAATAAAATTCGAGTGTAAAAAAACGAAGAGAGCGCAACTATTACCAATAACCAATCACAAGAGAGGCAAACACATTCAAAGAACCAATCAGAACTTGAAGCTGACAGGCGTAACCGGAAGCCAACGCGAAGCGCGGGAAAAAGCGAACGAGCAAATTACGATTGGTTTGCTTTCGGCTTCTGATTGGATAAGAAAGTCGCCCGAGGTTTTTTCATCCAATCAAAAACTTTACGTAACTTAACACAAATTTTATTACCTGAAAACAGCGGGGAAATTCATTAATTCCATTTCCTCCACAAGTAACAAATAAACAAAACAGCTGAGGCCAAGGGTTGGAAACGTCATCGTTTCTTGAAAATAAAAGTTAAAATAATAAAGAGAATGAGCACATCAGACTTATAAAGTAACTAGACTGATAGTGCACAATAATATGTCTATCTCTAATCTAAAATATATGAGTGTAACATACATAGGGCTGTTTGAAAAAAGCCGCGGCTTACATAAGACGCTACACCCCGTATAAATGCACACAAACATTGTCCGCCGTTTGATGAATCCTTTAACGATTCCTGCGCATGCTCTCTTTTCACCCCCACTGCAATGGCGGGAAAAAGACCTTCTGCACGAGAGAGCCGGAAATTTCGTCAAAACTTCACCTCACCCATCGCCGGAACATCTCTATCAAACCACTCGATTGATCGCCGACGAACTTTTTGTCGAGGTTTCCGCACAAGTTTCGCAAGATCCCAGCACTAATGTTGACAGAAATGTTTGAAACGATAAAGACAGAGTAATATATGGCGATTTTCCTGACCAAAGCCAATCGTTTCGCTCGCGAAATTGTTGCAAATTACACGGGGCACCAAAACAAACTACGTCATCATTGGACCGGTCTGGCTGCGAACTAAGCCGTCACTCGTATAAATGGTTTCTTTCGCATCTTATGTAATCCGCGGCTTATTTTCTCTTGTATAAACGGCCCTAATGAGTAGAATTCTGTGTGCAACAACTTTTAGAAAAGTCGAGTAACTTTGCGTTATGTCTTAAAACATGTTTTAACATTTACTTTTTTAGGTGACGACCCTGATTCTTTCACCAACAACGTAAGAACATGTACGCACAAGCAACAGTCAACTTAAGCTCTGATACAGATTGACAGAGGCCCGCGAAAATCAGATCGGTTAAAACAACTTTCCTTTTAAAAATGTCTGTTACCATGTCTAATCGTTATACCGGATATTCTTTCGCTTTTTAAATGTGGGAAGCCACTAATCAAAAGACAATATTTTATACTGTTTGCACTCGAGGCAAAATTTTTAAGAGCGCGCTTTTGATGACTTTTGACAACCATAGAGAAATTGACAAAAAATTGTTCAAAACTCAAAACGCATTTTTTTTTTCAGGTCTGAAATATCATGACGTCCCTTGGAGGACTGGTGGTACCCCACTAAACAGTACAGGTTTTGATTATAAAAAATACATATATGCTTCGCACTTTTCAGTTCCATTTATTTCACCTTTCTCCTCGGCTTCCAAGTCTTCTTCCACTGAGATTTGTTCATCAGCACCTGGCTTGTCTTCAACTGT
>CALNXI010003961.1:0-34747 GCA_942486025.1 Porites evermanni
TATGATAAGATATATAAAGTAACGTTTAAATTAGCAATTTCTTTACCTAAAAATATATTTCGTAGTCATAAATTAATTTCTAATATTATAAGAGAGGAAATTAAACAAGAACATTCTGTTTCAAAAGCATCTACAAAAACTCGTGGAAATATAAGTGGAAGTAATAAAAAACCATGGAAACAAAAAGGAACTGGACATGCAAGAGCAGGATCTAGATATTCTCCTTTATGAAGAGGAGGAGGTATTACTTTTGGACCTATTCCTAAAATTAGATCTCTTAAAATTAATAGAAAACTATGGTTAAAAGCTTTTCAATATTTACTTTTTAACAAAAGATCTAATATTTTAATAATTAATTCTAGCTTTAGTCCGTTAGGAACTTATTTACCTCTTTCTTATATTTCTTTTATGAGTAGTCAATTAAAATTATGTGGAATTAATCCTAAGTTTAATCGAATTTTATTTATTATTCCTAAAGGAGTTAAAATACTTGCACAAAAGTCTAACTTAACTTTTAAATCCACAAATGAATTAAAATGTAAGGATATCTTATTTAATGATTATATAGTTGTATTTATATAAAAAATTTATGGTTAAAGAAATTTGTAATGTAAATTTATTATCAATAATTCCAAAATATTATATAACCTCAAAAAGTTCTCTTCAAGAAAAAAAACATATTTATACCTTTTTAGTTAAACATAGTATGGATAAACCTATAATTAAATTTTATTTAACTAATTTGTTTAATTTAAAAATTAAATCTCTTAAAATTATAAATTTAAATTCTAGAGATAAAAATAAAACTTTAAAAAAAGTCCTTGTTAGATTTAATAAAGAATTATATAAAGTTTAAATAATATAAATTGCTTATGAAAAGTTATTTACCGATTACTCCAGGCCTTCGTCATCGAAAACTCTCTAATTTTCCATCTTCAAATATTACAATACCTAAAACTTTAAAAAGTTCATGAAAAAGAGCTTTTGGGCGAAATAATAGAGGATGTATAACTAGTTTACATAAAGGAGGCGGACATAAAAAATTATTTAGGCATATAGATTTTTGATTTGCAAATTATGGTAAAGATGCAGAATCTGCTATTATTTTAGATATTCACTATGATTCTTATAGATCTAGTTATATAGCCTTAATTTTATTTTTAGATGGAACTTTAAAGGGAACTAAAAAATATATTTTATTAACAAATAATTTAAAAAAGGGGCATATCATATTTTTTGGGCCTAATGCTCCTATTCAAGAAGGAAATTCAATTCCTTTATATTTAGTTCCTTTAGGTTCTAATATATATAATATTGAACTTACTCCTAATAAGGGAGCTGTTTTAGTTCGAGCAGGAGGTTCAAAAGCTCAATTAATAGCATTAGATACTAAATATGCTAGTATAAAATTACCTTCAGGAGAAATTCGTTTAATTTCTAAAAATGCATATTGTGTTCTTGGAAGTGTTTCTCATAATACTAATGCATTACAACGTTTAGGAAAAGCAGGAAGTAAAAGGCATAAATCTTGTCGACCTATTGTAAGAGGAGTTGCTATGAATCCTTGTGATCATCCTCATGGAGGAGGTGAGGGACGTTCTCCTATAGGACGTAAATTACCTTATACTCATTTTGGAAAACCAGGAAGAGGAATTAAAACACGAAGTTCTAAAAAACCATCTTCTTGTTATATATTATAAATTAATTCTAAGTATTAATATTAAATATGCCAAGAGCTTTATGAAAAGGACCTTTTATTTCTAAAGATTTAATTAGAAAATTAGAGTCTTCTACTAAAATATTACGAACACGAAATCGTTCTACAGTAATAATTCCTTCTTTTTTAGGTAAAATAATTGAAGTTTATAATGGTAAAAGTTATTTTCCAGTTTTAATTACTGAAGATAAACTTGGGTATAAATTAGGATCTTTTATTTTTACTAGAAATTATAAAAAATTTACTAAAAGTGAACGTAAATTAAAAAAATAAAATACTCTCTTTACTTATTTTAAGAATTATCAACTTTTATTTTTATTTAAATATATACTTAATTTAAACATTTAGTATTCATGGGTCAAAAAGTATCTCCATTAAATTTTCGTTCTATTACTTTTCCATATTATAAAAATATATGGCAACTTTCTAAACATTTAAATTATAAACATAATTTAAATGTTAGTTTATATATTAAAAATCTAGTCCAAGAATTAATAGATAATTTAGAAATTTTAGGTATTCGTATAAAATTTTATAATAAATTTTATATAAAAATTAATATTATTTTACCTAAAAGTTTATCTGCAAGTTATCCATTAGATTTAAATCCACTTTCTTTAAACTATTTAAATACTCTTTTAAAATTAAAGAATTTTCAACAGATAAAAGAGTTTAATACTATTTCTAAATATAAAGTTTCTATAAATTTTTGTGTTTTAAAAGAACCTTTATTAAATGCAGAAGTTTTAAATTATTTTATAAAATCTCAATTAAAAAAAGGAGAGCCTTTAAGAAAAATTTTAAAACAATTATCTCAAAATATCTTATTATCTAGAGAAGCTTCTTCTATAGGAGGACTTAAAATTTTAATTTCAGGTCGTATTGGCGGTATTCAACGAGCTCGTAAAGAAAGTTTACTCTTAGGAAATGTACCTCTTCAAACTTTAAATTATCAAATTAAATATAGTTCAAGTTATATTAAAACTTCCTATGGAACATTAGGAATTAAATTATGGTTATTTACGTATTAATGTTTTTAAATAATGCTTTCTCCCAAATATAGAAAATTTAAATATGCTCATTTAAATAATTTTAAAGGTAATAAACAAATTAAATTAAATAAGCACGGAAATTGAGGGCTTTTTGCAAAAACACGGGGAATTATTACAGCCGTTCAACTTGAAGCGGCAAGACAAGCTATTTCTAAACGAATTAAAAAAATCGGAAAAGTATGAATTTGTATATTTCCTCATCGTCCTTTTTCTCAAAAAGCTGCTGAAACACGTATGGGGTCAGGAAAAGGGTCTGTTAATTATTGAGGAGAGTTAATTTTACCTGGACAGCTAATTTTTGAAATTTTTGTCTCCTCTGAAAAGCTTGCAAAAGAAGCTTTACGTGCAGCAGCTTTTAAATTACCTATTCAAACTCAAATTATTCAAAAAATAATTACTAATTAATCTTTTTTTATTATTGTTAATATTAATCAACAATGAAACCTCAATTAGGATATGTATATAGTACTAAAATGAATAAAAAATTAAGTGTTATAGTACCGTATAATAAATTTCATAAAAAATATAAAAATTTAAGAATCTATAAAAAAGTATATTTAGTAAGTGATACTAGAGAAGAGGCTTCTGAAGGAGATTTAGTTTTAATTCGTTTAGAATCTTCTAAATATAATAAAAAATTATCTTTAATTAAAATTTTTTTATAAGTATGGCTATTATAGGAACCTATTTTTATGTTTCAGATAATACTGGAGCAAAAAAATTATTATGTTTAAAAAATTTAAGTAGAAAAACTACCCGAGTTAAATTAGGAGATTTAATTGTAGGAGTTGTTAAAGTAGCATCTCCCAAAGGAGTAATTAAAAAATCTGATATTGTATATGCTATTGTTATTAGAACTAAAAGTTCATTTAGATATAGTGACGGTACAAGGATCCGTTTTCAAGATAATGCTGTAGTCTTAGTAGATAAAAAATATAGTCCTTTAGGAACTAGAATTTTTGGAGCAGTCTCTAAACTTATTAAACTCAAAAACTTTTATAAATTAAGTTCTTTAGCTACTGAATTAGTATAAGAGTTTATTTAGTTATATACATGATAATTATGATCTCATTATTAAAAAAAAAGTTTGAAACTTCATTTTTAAAATATTTAAATTCTAAATATTCTAAAACATTTTGTACAAAATTTCAACTACCTAAAATTACAAAAATAGTAATACACCGTAGTCTTGCTAAAGATGCTTCTTCTAAAGATAAGTTTATTGCAAGTATTAATGAATTAAAATTAATTACAGGTCAGGTACCAAAAATTACACTTTCTAAAAATAAAAGTTCTAAATTTAAACAAAAAAAAGGAATTCCTGTTGGACTAGAGGTTACTCTTAGAAAAGATCGAATGTTTTATTTTTTAGAAAAATTAATTTTATTTGTACTTCCGCGCGAACTTAATTTTCAAGGAGGATTAACTACTAGTTTTGATAAACAAGGAAATTTTAATTTAGGAATTAAATCTCAATCTAGTTTTCTTGAATTAGATAATTATTTAATTTCCTTTAAAAATGGATATAATATTAATATTATTTTTAATAATTTCTATAAAGATAAAAAATATAATAAAATATTATTAGAATTTTTAGGAATGCCTTTTATTTAAAATTAAATTTTGTTAGATTTATTTTTATGGTGACTACTTTAATTGAATTTTTTAATAATTTTAAAAACGTTATAAAAGTTAAAAAAAATATATATTTAACTAAAAAAACAAAGTCCATAGTTAAAATTGCCCAAATTTTACAAAAATATGGCTATATAGAAAATATTCTTTTTTTATATATAAAAAATACAGAATGATTAATATTATCTTTAAATTATATAGATAGTCCTTTACTTTTAACTCTTCAAGATTTAAAAGTGTATGGAAATAAATCTAAAAAAGTATTTTTAAAATTTAAAGATATACAAAAAGTGATTAAAAAAGAATTTATAATTCTTTCTACTTCTAAAGGTATTCTTTCTGGAAAAGAAGCCTTTGAATTAGGAATAGGGGGAAATTTAATATGTTCAATTAAATAAAAATAGTGATATATTTTTAATATACTTACTAATGAAAACTTACAAAGATATACAAATATTAAAATTAAATTATAATAATAACATAATTCCTTTTTGGATTTATGATAGAAAATATGAATTAGTATATCTAAATATTGAAGGGTATTTAGGAATATTAACTCTCATAATTCCTAAAGTTGCCATTGCGGCAATTTCAAAAAATTTTATTTATCTTAGTTCTAAAAATAAAAAATATATTGGAATTACTACCACTTTATTAAAAAGATTATTTGCTAATATTAAAGGAATAACTAGTGGATATCAAATAAATTTAGTTCTTTCTGGAGTAGGATATAAAGTTAATATTGAGAATTCTCAGTTACATTTTTATTTAGGATATTCTCATAAAATTATAGTAAGTATCCCTAAAAGTATTCAAGCGGAAATAACAAATCAAGGAACAAGTTTAATTTTAAAAAGTATAAATAAAATAGAATTAGGACAAATTGCTGCTAGAATTATGGCATTAAGACCAATAGATCTTTATAAAGGAAAAGGAATTACTAATAAGTTAACAAAATTAAACTTAAAACAAGGAAAGACTAAACAACATTAAAATTAATTATTTATCTAACTTAACTAAAGTTGAAAGATGTCTATAAATTTGACAGATAATTTAAATTATAAAGTATTAGAAATAAAACAAGTTTCTCGAACAAGAAAAGGAGGTAGACATAGAAGATTTCGTGTACTTTTAGCTATTGGAAATTATCAAGGTTGGGTAGGTATTGGAATTGGTAAAGCAATTACTCTAACAGAAGCAACAGAAAAAGCTCGTGTATCTGCATTAAAACATATTTATTATTTTAATATTACTCATTCAGGATCAATTTTAAGTTATACAGAAGCGAAATTTAAAAAAACAAAAATTATTTTAAAACCTTTATCTATAGGAAAAGGACTTATTGTACCATCTTTATTAAGAAAACTATTAGAATTAATAGGATATCGTAATGTATGAGGAGTTCTTATTGGTTCTAATAATAAGTTAAATATGCTTCGGGCAACTTTAGATGCATTATTAAAATTAAATACTAAAGTTAAAGTAATTATTTAATAATTTTTATAAAAATCAACTATGACTCAACTATCCTTTAAATTACGAGGAATATCCCTTCCTAAACATAAGAATATTTTATATGCTTTTTCTAAAATTCCAGGACTTAATAAATATCGATTAAAATTAATTTTATTACTTAGTGGAATTTCAGTAGAAAAAAAAATAAAGGATCTTTCTGTAAAAGAAATACAAGAAATACGTAAAATTTTAGATCAGTTAAACTTTTCAATTTTAACTGATTTAACTAAAGAAGTAAAAGAATCTCATCTTAAAAACTGAAATATAAAATCTTTAACAGGGTATAGATTAATGAAAGGACTACCAGTTAGAGGACAGCATACTAAAAATAATGCTAAAACAGCAAAAAAACTAAATAAACTTTAATGTTTTATTGTTTAAATATGAAAGTTCGAGTATCTATTAAACGAATTTGTATGCAATGTAAACTCATACGTCGTAAAAAAAAATTATATGTAATATGTTTAAATAAAAAACATAAACAACGTCAGAAATAAATAATTTTACAAAAAATACTTTCTAATTTCTATATAATATGAATATAAATAATACACGTATAAATTTATTTATTAAATTTAATAATAATAATACTTTTATCACAATTGTGGATACTATTTTAAATAAAGTATTAGGGGTATATTCTTGTGGAAGTTGTGGGTTTAAAGGTAGAAGAAAAAATAGCCCTTTTGCAGCAAGTCAATTAGCTAAAAAAGTGGCACTAAAATTACTTTCTGTAGGATATCTTTACTGTAATATTAGTTTTAACGGAATTAGCTCTCATAGATATATTATCCTTAATACATTAATTAAAACTTATTTAAAAAATAAAACTTTAACATTAGTCTCTATTAAAGATACTACTTCTATTCCATTTAATGGGTGTAGACCTTCTAAAAGAAAAAGTCGTTAATTTTACTAATTTATTATCAATATTTACTCTATTCTTAAATTTTTCTATGAAAAAATATATTCATCCTAAATGGTATACTAAGGTACCAGTTTTATTTGAAAATAATATAATTTATATTACAGGATCCACATCTTCTTATTTATCTATAGAAATTTTAGCAAAAGTTCATCCTGCCTATCAAAAAAATTTAGATAAAAAAATTTCTAACCCAACAGACAAATTTAATAAAAAATACAAAAAAAATCTACTAAATAAATAATATACTATGAAAGGTAATTTTAGAATAAGTCCCCTTAAAGTACGGATATTAAATTTAAATAAAAAAAAGAAATTAACATTAGGAAGATTTACTTCTTCTTTTAAAACTTTATTTAACTCGTATTTTAAGCATAAACCTAATAAATTATATATAAATATATATAACTTAGAGATTACTCCTGAGTTATTAAATAAAAAGTTATATTTTCGATTAAAAAATGCCTACGCTAAATCAATTAATTAGAAAACCACGTAAAAAAGAAATAAAAAGTAAAGTAAATATTCTTTTAGGAAACCCTCAAAGAAAGGGAGTTTGTCAAAAAGTCTTTACAGTAACTCCAAAAAAACCAAATTCTGCCTTACGAAAAGTTACAAAAATATTATTAACTAATAAAAAAGAAATTATAGCTTATATTCCTGGAGAAGGATATGCAGTGCAAGATCATAATTTTGTCTTAGTTAAAGGGGGAAGAGTAAAAGATTTACCAGGAGTTCGTTATAAACTTATTCGAGGAGCAAAAGATGTAGCAGGAGTAAAACAAAGAAAAAGTAGTCGTTCTAAATATGGAACTAAAAAATTAACTTAATCTAATATCTTTTATATATTAAACATATGGAAAACTTAGTTACAATACCTCCTAAAAGTATCATAATTAAATTATTTATTAAAAAATGTCAAAAATCAGGAAAGCTAAGTAAAGCTGAACAAAAAGTATATTCTTTAATTAAATTATTAAAAAATAATTCTTCTCAAGAACCTCTAATTTTAATTGAACAAGCTGTTTTAAATATAGCTCCTCCTATAATTATTAAGAAAAAGAGAATTGGGGGTTCTATATATTATATTCCTACACAAATTACTCTAAAAAAAGCTATTTCTATTGGAATTAGTTGGTTATTAAAATCAGTTAAAACTACAAAAGAGTTAGCAGCTGAAATTATAAATGCGGCTAATTTTCAAGGAATTACGTGGAAAAAAAAACAAGCATATATTAAAACTGCTATTTCTAATCGTGTTTTTTCACATATTTCTTTTTTAAATTTTTCTAAATCTGCACAATATTCTAAATATTTATATCATAAAAAGGAACATATAGAAAATTCATTATTAGCTTCATTTAATAAGCAACAATCTTTTTTCAAAAAAGGTAAAAATTATTAAAATTTAACGTTTAGATTTTAAATAACTAAAATATTATGATTAAACAAATTTTTGAAAGAACTAAACCTCATATTAATATAGGAACTATAGGACATATTGATCATGGAAAAACTACATTAACTGCAGTAATTACAAAAATTTTAGCTAGATATAATCGTGCAAAAGCTTGTAATTATGGGGATATTGATTCTGCTCCAGAAGAAAAATTAAGAGGTATTACTATTAATACAGCTCATGTTGAATATGAATCTGATAAAAGACACTATGCTCATATTGATTGTCCAGGACATGCAGATTATATTAAAAATATGATTACAGGAGCTGCTCAAATGGAAGGAGCTATTTTACTAGTATCTGCAGTAGATGGACCTATGCCTCAAACACGAGAACATTTATTATTAGCAAAACAAATAGGTGTTTCTCAGTTAGTAGTGTTTTTAAATAAAATTGATCAGGTAGAAGATCCTGAATTATTAGAATTAGTAGAATTAGAAATAAAAGATCTATTAGAAACTTATGGGTATATAGATACTCCTATAGTAAAAGGATCTGCTTTAAAAGCATTAGAAGCTATAGATAATCTAGATACTGTAAAAGAATTAGAAACAAATACATGGGTAAAAGATATTTTAAATTTAATATCTACAATTGATAATACTATTCCTACTCCTACAAGAATTTTAGATAAACCCTTTTTTATGGCTATTGAAGATGTATTTTCAATTACTGGAAGAGGAACTGTAGTTACAGGTAAAATAAATCAAGGAAAAATTAAAGTAGGAAGTACTGTGGATTTAGTTGGATATAGTTCTACAAATAAATCAGTTACTATTACAGGAATTGAAATGTTTCAAAAAACATTATCTGAAGGATATGCAGGAGATAATGTTGGAATTTTATTAAGAGGAATTCAAAAAACAGATGTAAGACGAGGAATGGTATTAGCAGAAAAAAATACACTTAATGCCTTTAGTAAATTTGAAACAGAACTTTATGTGTTAACTTCAGAAGAAGGGGGAAGACATAAACCATTTTTTGTAGGATATCGACCTCAAGTATATGTAAATACTACTGATGTTACTGCTAGTATTGAATCACTTTTATCTAAAAAAGGAGTAGAAACTCATAATGAAATGATTCTTCCTGGAGATACAGTAAGTTTAAAATTACATCTTTTATACCCAATTGCATTAGAAAAAGGAATGCATTTTGCTATAAGAGAAGGTAATAAAACTATCGGTGCAGGAATAGTAACAAACTTATTAGAATAATAGAGTAAAAATTTAATAAAATTATATATTTATACTATATAAACAAATGTTTTTAAAATCTATATATAAAAGAGCCTTTCGTCTTTATAAGAAATTAATAACTTCTTCTCTTACTCATAAATATTGGATATATTATCAAATTTTATATACATTAAATAAAAGAGCGCCTTCAAAAAAATTTTCAAAAAGATTATTAAAGGCAAGTGATTATCAATTAATACAAGAAACTAATTAATTAAATTGCCGAGAACCAGATTCGAACTGGTGACCTAAGGATCTTCAGTCCTTTGCTCTACCACTGAGCTATCTCGACGTATAATATATATAATATATTGGGATATCGCCAAGTGGTAAGGCAACGGACTTTGACTCCGTAATGCGGAGGTTCGATTCCTTCTATCCCAGATAAATAAGCGCTTTTAGTTCAATGGTAGAACAGAGGTCTCCAAAACCTTGTGTCGAGGGTTCGATTCCTTCAGGGCGTGGGGTACATATTATATTAATTAAAAATTATTATATCAATAAAATACTCTTAATTAAGTAAGTCAAAGTAACTTATGAAAACTTCTAAAAATACTTTAAAGCTTATTTTACCCGCAGGAAAAGTAACTCCAGCTTCTGTAGGACCTAGTTTAGGACAATATGGAATTAATTTAATGAAATTTTGTAAAGAATTTAATGAAAAAAGTTTACTTTTTACAGGAGATGTAAGAGTAAAAATTTTACTCTTTGAAAATAAAACTTATAGCCTTAAAATTAATTCTTTATCTACTTCACGTTTAATATTAAATTGTTTAAAGTTATCAAAAGGATCGCCAACTCCATCTAAAAAGATAGGAACTTTAACACAAGAAGGATTAGACTATATTCTTAAAATTAAAGAAGCAGAATTATATCCTATTTCTAAACCAGCCTTAATAAATATGATAAAAGGAACTGCGTCTTCTATGGGAATTTTTGATTTAGAAAAATAAACTTATTTATTATCATTTCTTGATTCTTTAAGTAAATATGAATAAAAAGTATCAAAAAAATACATTTTTAATTATAGAAGATTTATTACAACAATTACATTTAATAAATTCCTATTATAAAATTAATCCTAGAATTAACTCAAATTTATCTTTAAAAAATCATAAATATTTTGTTAAATTAATTAAACGATTAAAAATTTTGGGAATCTTACCTTTTAAATCTAGAACAGATGAAACTTTTTAAACTTAAAACTTATAAAAATAAATTTAAACAGTCTTTCATATCTTTTCCAGAGTCTAGTTTAAAGACATTTAATGTTAATAATACTTTTAATCTTAATAGGAAATGAATTCCTGGTAATATATTAAAATTTAAGAAATTTAAATTAGACGAAAAAACTTTAAAATTACAGCAAATTAAAGCTGAAATAATTAAATTGAAAAAAAATTTTAATTTAATTAATTTAAAATATAAAGATATTACTACTAAACATTCTAAAAAAGGTGACTTTAAAATTTATTTAAATTCACCTCTAATAACACAAATTAATCAATAACTAATTTTCTTAATAGTAAATTTAAATTTTACATGAATACAACTACTTATACAAATCTTTCAAATTTTTACATTCCTTCATTAAAATGTACAAAAGAAGTATTATTAACGTTAGCTCAAGCAGAAACGTTAGCCACAAAGTATAACTATACTTTTGTAGAGCCTATTCATATTTTTACGAGTTTATTTTATACAAACTTAATTTCTAAACTACCTTTAAATATTAAATTTAAAGATCTGCTATTACTTGAATTATCTTTACATCGTAATTATAACAAAATATCTTCTTTATCAATACAATTTTCTTTAACTTCTTTAACATTATTAAGTAACTTAACTAAAAAAATTTCTTCTCGTCCGTTTAATACTTTAGATTTATTATATCTACTTTTAGAAGATAGCAACATCTATTTACCAGAAATTGCTAAAACTTTTGAAAAAGAACTTAATATTTTATTAACAAATATTGAAACTCACCTAGAAGTATCTCCTTTAACTAAAGAAAATTCTAATAATGAATTATTATTAAAATTAAGTTCAAATTTCTCAGATACAATAAATTCTTCATATACTATAATAGGCCGTAAATCAGAAACTCTTAAATTAATAGAGATTTTATCTAGAAAAACTAAACGAAATCCTATAATTTTAGGTCCTGAAGGAGTAGGAAGATTATCTTTAATTAAAGCATTAGCTGCTAAAATAAAACGAAATGAAGTTCCCGTTCTTTTAAAAAATAAAGAACTATGGATATTAAATATGAATTCTTTAATTAAATATACTACATATAAAGGAGAATTAGAACAACAATTTGAAGAATTAATTAATTCAATTAAGTCTCAAAATAACCCTATTATTTTAGTATGTCCTGATATAGAACTTTTATTTAATTTAAACAATTCTTCTGAAGAAGGAATTAATACTTTAATTAATACATTAAAACCTGCATTAGAAAAAAATTATATTCAACTTATAGGAACAAGTACTTCAAGTGAATATGAAAAATTTATTAAGAAAAATTCTACTGTAGATAAATATTTTGATAGATTAACTTTAGTAGAACCTTCAGAAGAAGTTACATTTAAAATTATAAAAAATAAGATAAAAAGTTTAGAAGAATTTCATAAAGTATCTATTTTATCAGAGACTATTAAAGAAGTAATTAATTTAAGTAAACAGTATTTAAAACATAAAACGTTTCCTGAAAAAGCATTAATTTTATTAGATGTAGCGTGTGCTAAAATTAATTGTGCTAATCCAGTAAGTACGCAATTTAATCCTCTTACAACATTAGCATTACAACAAGCAGCTTCAGATTTATCTGGATTACCTGCGCATCTAATTATTAAAAATTTAGATACTGTAAAAACAGAAGCAACTTTAACAGAAAAATTAAATTCTAGAGTATTTGGACAAAATATTGCAATTTCAAAAATTACTAATGCATTAAAAAGAGCTTCTACAGGATTAAAACCTATTAATAAACCAATAGGAAGTTGGTTATTATGTGGACCAAGTGGTACAGGTAAAACAGAATTAGCAAAATCTCTAGCAAACTTTTTATTCGGATCAGATACTGAAATGGTGAGATTTGATATGAGTGAATTTATGGAAAAACACTCTGTGTCTAGATTAATAGGATCTCCTCCTGGATATATTGGGTATGGAGAAGGAGGACAATTAACAGAAGCTGTAAATAAAAAACCGTATACTGTAGTATTATTTGATGAAATTGAAAAAGCTCACACAGATGTAAATAATTTAATGCTACAATTATTAGATGACGGACGTTTAACAGATTCTAGTGGTAAGTCAGTAGATTTTTCAAATACAATTATTTTATTTACAAGTAATTTAGGGTGTCCTACAAATCCATTAGAATTTAAATCTTTCCAAGAAGGATCTAATTTTACTAAAGAAGAATACTTATTTTTATCTAATAAAGTTAATACTGCAGTACAAAATCATTTTAGACCAGAATTTATTAATCGTTTAGATGGTGTAGTTGTATTTCAACCCTTAAGTATTAATTATTTAACTAAAATTGTAGATAAATTTTTAGATCAAATTTCATCAAATTTAAAACATAATGGATCTCCTTTATGTTTAAGTGTAAGTTCTGAAGTTAAACATATTTTAGCTAAAATAGCATATCAACCTTTATACGGAGCACGTCCTTTAAAAAGATTAATAGCTAATTTAATTGAAACCCCTATTAGTGATATTTTACTTAATTATAAATTAAGATCTCCTCATGTATTTTCATTATTCTTTGATAAAAATAATACATTAGGATATGGATTAAAAAAATTAGAACAATAATAAAGGATATTTTAAGCAGATATAGTTTAATGGTAGAACATCATCCTTCCAAGTTGATTATGCGGGTTCGATTCCCGTTATCTGCTAATTAAAGATAAAGATAGCATATATAATAACTAGTTGTAATATCTCTTTTCAAAAAATGAAAAAAATAAAATTAATTTTAAAAGGTAAAAAAAAAGTACCTTCTTTTCAATTAGTTGTAATGGACTCTCATCGAAGTCCTAAGTCTAAATATTTAACTAAACTGGGAGTGTATATCCCAAAAGAAGAACTACTTTTAATTAAAAATAACTACTTACTACAAAATCTTAAGTTAGGAACTGTTTTAACTAAAAATGTTAAAACTCTTTGTTTATTCCAATTAAAATTTAATTTAGATAATTATACTTTAATAAATTAAGTTTAAGTATAGTTGAGTTACCTGGAGAGGTGGCAGAGTTGGTCTAATGCATCTGACTTGAAATCAGAAGAATATTAAATTCCGTGGGTTCAAATCCCACTCTCTCCTTACACTTTTACAAATAAGCTTTTAATTATTTTCATTTATATTTAAATTTTAAATATGATTACTAAGATAAAATTTATCAAAGGATATAAAAATAAAAAATATTCTGTATCAAAAAGTACTTTACAAAAAAGATTAAAGGCAGGAAGTTCTTCTTATAAAGATCGTAAAAAAACATATAAATATATAATTCAACCTCTTCCTAGTGTAAATAAATTATATAAAAGTAAAGAACAACCTTATAGTCTAAATAAATCTTTTTTAACAAAATTACATTTAAATAGTTTAAATCTAAAGTCACAAAAGTTATTATTACAACATCCTACGTACTCATTAATTTCTGAACTATTTAAAAGAGAATTAACAAAAAGAGATATAAATTTAATCCCCTTTTTATTACTATATTTATTTTAATGTGAATAGAATTGGGATATTTTATTAGTTTATAATTATAAAATATATATATAAATTTTAGTTTTAACTTTTAATCTTTAGTTAATAAAGCTTTAAATTTATAGAAAATGTTCTAAGTAATTATAGTTATATTAAGTAAAGCAACATAGTTTTCAACTTTGGCTTTAATTTTTTTTTGAAAAATTTTCGGAATTTAAGCAAAAAAAATTTCCTTCGATTTATTTTGTTCAAGTATACTTTTCTAAAACTTTATAAAATCATTTTTGATCAGATTAACAATATGTTCCTGCTTCTAAAATATTTATATCTAATTCTAAAAAATTAGTTATAATATGCTCCATGAACATATCCTGCGGCTAATAGTTTTAAAGTTAAGTCTATTACTTGAAAATTATCATCATTTCCTGGAATCGGAATTAAAATTTGATCTGGATTAATATTACTATCAACAATAGAGATAATAATTTTATTTAATTTTAGGGCTTCCTTAAATGCAATTTTTTCATACTTAGGATCTAAAATAAATAAAATTTCAGGAATTTCTACTAAGCCTATTAATCCACTTAATTTTACACTTAATTGCTTATAAATTTTATAAAAAGTTGAATATGTAGTAGAAGATACTTTAAAAGTAGAGTTTGAAGTATTTATTAATTTTAATATTTTAGATATCCAAAGTAATAAAATTAATCTACTTTGTATCATTTTTCAATTTGTTAATGTTCCTGCAATTCATGAACGATTATAATAAAAGTTTGCAGAAGTCTGTGCAGCTTGTTTAATTAAAGTTGCTCCTAATGGAGTAGATCCTATAAATAAAATATTCTGTTTAAATTTTCCTGCTATATAAAAATATGAATATGATTTTGATAAATATTGTGCTGTTTGAATAAGATCTATCAAACACGTTTTATTAACAATTTTATAGATAAATTTAGTTGTTTTAGGATTTCATTGTTCTAAATTATGTCCTAAATGAAAAGATTTATTAGCTAACTCAGTTAAAGTAATTAAGGTCATGTAAAATCAATTTATATTAAATTTTATTAAAATATCTTAATCATCCAGTACCACTAGGAATTAAATCTGTAGCAATTATTTTAGATTTTAAATCCGTTAACCAGTCGGTACTTTGATGTAATGCAGCTTTTCCTAATAATTTTAATGTTTCTTGAAAACTAATACTAGAAAGGAATCCAGAAGTTGCAATAGTACTTTTAGTAATTCCTAATATAATTGGTGTATATGTACACATACGAAATCCATTAAATTTAGAGGCTAAATTTAATGTTTCTATTAAAGTTAAAGGTAAAATATTCCCAACAGTTACAGTTAAATCTCCTGGACTTACTATTTTAACACAAGAAGTCATTTTTTTAGCCATTAATTCAAAATGAATACTTGGCAATGAAATTCCTTGAAAAAGATATTGATTAAGTAAAGAGTCTATAATTAAATTCATTGCAAAAAATAAACTTTGTTTAACTGCAGAATATTGTCCCTGAGTAGTTTTTTTTGACTTAACCATATGATTAATAATATTAGAAGGAGCATATTTACCTGTACTTAATACTTGTCCTCCGTATATAATAGAATAATTATTTTCTAAAGTATATAAAGGTATTTTAGAAGAAGTAGTTATTCAGTTTAATTCTTTAGCTTCAAGAGAGTGTGTAAAAGAATTTACTATATAGTCTTTTGTAGCTTTATTATAATATTGAAGTACCTTTTGATTTAAAATACTTACATTTTTTGAAATTAAATAATTTGAATCGCTATTTGATCTGGACTCAAAGATATTTTCAATAGTTTGTAATCCAGAAGTAATATCTATAGCCTTTCCTGGAGATTGGCAAGCTGAAAATAAAGTAGTTAATAATCCATTACTATAAGGTAATTTATTTATTAAATTATAATTTCCTCATAATAATTTAGATTTATTATAATTATATAATTGAATTAAAAGTTGTTTTTTTTTCGGAGTGTCAGTAAATATAGTCTGTAAATTAAAATGAAGTACTTCATTAAAAGATAAAATCTGTTTATGTAATATTTTTAAAGAAGTTCCTTTTGAAATTAAATAAGGACTAATAGTATTTAGCGAGGTATTAGAAAAAGGTTTAAAATGTAAATTTTTAAAACGATGTTGATCAGTAATTGAAATCGAAGAAGAATCTACAGAATAAATTCCTGTAGGAGTAAAATCTTTATATTCATACGAATAAAAATCTGAAATATAGGATAAAAAAGGAAATTTTGATTGTTCGATTTTATAATATTTTGAATATGTAAAAAAATTTATAATATTTAAAGGATTTGTAGTATTTACTAAATAAATAGTATCCGGATTTATATGTTTTGTATATTGGACATATTCTGGATACTTATTAAAATTAACGGAGTTAACCTTATTTGTTCTGGTCAAAGTTGCCGGAAAGTTTAACTTTATATTACTTAGAGGAAAAGAAAGATATTTTTTATAGAAAATAGAAGACGACATTTTTAAACCTAGAAAATTAATAATATTTATTAGCTTATTAATAAAGAATATTTATTAGTAATATTTTTTAAAGTTTTAAGTTCTCCTTTAAGATTTATTACTGAGATTGTTTTTATATTTTTCTTTAAAGAAGTTTTAATATAAAATTGAACTCTATTTGAAGCTAAAGGTACTGTATAAATAATTTTATTTTTTTGAAACTTATTAAAAGTACTACTAGTTAATTGTTTAAAAGGATATGTTAGTGGATATAAATGAAATAATTTTAAATTTACATACTTATTAGATAAAAATTTAAGAAGAATTCCACAATTTTTAACTCTTTTTTGGAATAAAAGATTTTGATATGCTATACTATCTTTTAATGAAAATAATACCCACTTATTATTTGTATTTTTAACTAATAATTGTAGTGCATTTTGAAATAAAATTTCACCTGAAAAAAATGATTTTAAATATCCTTCAGTATCATTTCATTTTTTATTTTTAAATAAAGAAATATAAGACGTAAAAATAGGCGTATATGATAGTAAATATCCTTTAGAAGTAGTATATAAATTAATATTTTTAGGAAGACTTAATTTATATGAGGTATTATTTACTAATTTATATAAAATAGGCTGTAAGGACTCTGTAAAAATATTAAGAGGATTACTTTTTGTCTTTAATTGTCCAGGAATTTTAGTATAAAGTGGTGCAAAAGAATTTAATTTAGAGGTATTTTGTTTAATTCTAATTAATTTAAATATACAATTTGAAATTGAATTAAACTTAAACGAAGAGATAACTTTTTTTCTAGAAGAATTTAATTTTGGAGAAGTAGAACTAGTTGTAAATACACCTCCTGTATGAAAAGTACGCAAAGTCATTTGAGTACCAGGTTCTCCAACAGCCTCTCCTCCAATTATTCCTACACTTTCTCCTAATAAACTACCAAATACCCCTTTAAATCCATAACAAGAATTACAGATAGAACGCCCTGCAAGACATAGACTAGTAGAAGCAATTGATAATTTATTTATATTATATTTAAATAATAATTTATTAATATTAATCCCTAATTTAGTACCTTTTGATAAAATAATATTACCTTTTTTTGTATCAATAATATTTTTAGCAAGTGTTTTACCCCAAAGCATTAAATTTAAAGGATATTTAAAGTCTCCTTCTGGAGACATATTAATATTTATTAATACACTATCTTTAACTCCACAATAACGTTCTTTTATAATAAACTCTTGGGTATTTTCAACTAACCGACGAGTTAAATATCCAGCATCCGCAGTTTTTAATGCAGTATCTATAACTCCTTTACGAGCTCCATAAGAAGATAAAAAATATTCATATGTATTTAATCCTCTATTAAAACTTTGCATTACTGGAATTTCATATAAAAATCCTCTAGCATTAGATAAATAACCTCTAAATCCAATTAATTGACGAATTTGATCCCAATTAGCTCTAGCTCCCGTATTTGCCATTATATGTAAGGAACTTGCTAATGGATTTGTATCTTTATAAGAATTAATTAAGTCAAAAAATTTCAAATATGCACGATTACTAATAGTACCTAGTAAAGTATCTTGTTTTTTAGATACTGAATAACTATCTGTAGAAAAAAAAGTATTTTTTAAGTATGTTCGGTTACGTAATAAAGGAGCTAAATATGAATATCCTCTGGTACTTTCTAAATTTAAAGAAAGAGGATATTTTAAAGCATATTCAAAGCCTAAAATCATTAATTCAGAAATAAGAGAAGAACTAGGAAGTACTCCTAATAATTCTATTAAACGTTGTTCAAACGCTAAATTTTTTATTCCAGAAGTTATAAGTTGAATATTCATTTTATTAAATTAAATATAAAAAAAGGTAAAATAATAAAATAATTAAATTTGTAAATATGTTTCTAATAAAACTTTTCCTACAGTAGTTAACATATATTTTTTTTCTATAATTTGTTTAGGAAAGGCATTAGTTTTAGTTTTAATTCAAATTGCAGTACTAGGTGTAACTAGTTTATGTGAATAAGCATAAAGAACGTCATTTTTATTTGCAAAAATTAATTTAGACATCTTATTTAGATTTAATAGAGAATATAATCCTAAAATAATACTTTGCGTAGGTTTAAATAAATTTTTAAATGAAGAAGGTGAAAAAATATTTTTATCAAATGAAATACGAGATTTAGCTTCTTTTTTAGCACTTGGAGCAATGGGTAAAAAAATACCCACTTGATCTCCATCAAAATCAGCATTAAAACTTGAGCAGGCTAATGGATATAATTTAAATGCTTCTCCTTCAATTAAATAAGGTTTAAATGCTTGAATATTCATTCTATGTAAAGTAGGAGCTCTATTTACTAATAAAATTTCTTTTTCAAAAAGTTTATTTAATAAAGATTTAAGTATTTGCGGATTATATTGAGTAATAAAAGTAGCTTTTAATAAAGTTAAAATATTCGAATTTGTACGTAACATATTTAATATAATAGGTTTAAATAATTCTAAGGCTACTCCAGAAGGAATTCCTATATTCCCAAACGGTAAATCTGCTCCAGAAATTATTACAGAACGTCCTGAATAATCAACTCTTTTACCTAAAATATTTTGTCTAAATCTACCATATTTTCCTTGAAAACTTTTACCTAAAGAAACACCCCCTTCTGCAGATAATTCTTCTGAGGAATTATTATATAAAATATTTATAGATTCTTGAAGCTTTAATTTTTCTATTAGTTCAAAATTAATTGGAATTAAATGTCTTAATAATTGCCACCGTTTTAATCGATTATTTCTAATAATAATATTTCGATACTCATCATTTAAAGGTGACGTAATAAACATACCAGGATTTAATTTAGAAAAAGGACGAAGTCCTGCTGGTATAACAGGTAAAAGAGTTAAAAAAATTCATTCTGGTTTAATATGACCTGTAAAAAATAAATGAAGTAAATGAGCTTTTTTTGAAAGAGCTTTTCTTAGTTGAATATTTGTTTCTATAGCTAAATCTTCTCTACAAAGTTTTAATTCATTTAATAAATTTAATTGTTTTAATTTTTTTTGAAATAATTCTGCAGGAAAAAGTTTATCTAAAAGTAGATTATCAGTATCACCTTTTTTACTTAAAACTAATTGATTATATGTTTTAATATTTATAAAATCTAAATTAAAAAGATCTTTATAATAAAGATAAAATTCAATTTGAGAAAGTGATAAGTTTAACAATAAAGGAAGAAGCGACTTAATATACCAAAAATGAGCTATTGGAGTATTTAATTTAATATATCCCATACGATACCGTCTAATTCGAGTATCATTTAATTCAACTCCGCAATTTTCACAAAAATAAGTATTACGTTTATTTAGTTGATAAGATGAAAATCTATTTTTATATAATCCACATTTACATTGCCACGATAAAATAGGACCAAAAATTCTTTCACAAAATAATCCATTTGGCTCAGGGGATCCTGTTTTAAAATCTAATGTTAAAGGTTCTGAAATTTCTCCTGTAATTGTAACAGTAGGAGTTATTTTTCTTTCACACCATCCAATAATATTTTGAGGAGATGCTAAAGAAATTTTAAATCCTGAAAGATTATTAAAATACATTTTCTATATATTTAACTACTTAATTTAATAATTAATATTTAAAGGTAATAACTTACCTTCTAACATATCTGTAACCATAAACGATTCTAAATTTAAACTTAATCCATGTAATTCTCTTATTATTAATTTAAATGCTTCTGGTAAAGAATTAGGTTCTAAAGGAGTATTATTTAATAAATATTCTTGTAACTTATTACGTGAAACTAATTCATCTGATTTAGAAGTTAAAAGTTCTCTAAGGTTATAAGAAGCTCCAAAAGCTTCTAACGCCCAGACTTCCATTTCTCCAAATCTTTGTCCTCCTCCTTTTCCTCTTCCTTTGATAGGTTGTTGAGTAATTTCTGTATAAGGTCCAAAGGTTCTATAATGAACTTTATCTTTTACCATATGAATTAATTTAGAATAATAAAGAGTTCCTAAAAAGGCACCTCCTTTAAGTCTATATCCTGTACGTCCATCTCTTAATAATAATTTACCTGGAATATATGGATTTAATAAAGATTTATTTCCTGTATAATATTTTAATGACTGTAATGAATTATATAAATATGTTTTAGTATAATTACTATTTAAATGATTATTTAATAAAGAATTAATTAATAATCTTTTATCTTGAAGAACACAATTATACCCAAAAAGACTTTCAAATAATTGACCTAAATTCATTCTAGAAGGTACTCCTAAAGGACCTGTAATAATATCTGGATATTGAGATAATACATTATAAGGTAAATCTGCTTCTTCTGCAATATTTGAAATTACTCCTTTATTACCATGACGTCCACATAATTTATCTCCAATTTGTAACATACGTTGTTTTGCAACAAAAATTCTTAAAGTTAAGTAATTTTGAACAGTAGAAGTACTTACTTTATTTTTAATAGCAAATAATTCAGTTTTTATTACACGACCTGATTTTCCTACTGGTACTGAAATAGATTTATCTTGAATTTGTCTTAAAGTTGTTCCAAATAATGAATATACTAATTCAGAAAAAGGAGAATCTTCTAAAGTTAAATTAGAAACAGATATTTTAGAAATTAAAATATCTCCATCTAATACTTTAGATCCTTCTTTGATAATTCCTAACTCATCTAGATGTCTTTTTTGATAAGAACTTCGTTTTGGAAGATCTAAGGTACTATATTCAGGAGTATCTATAGGATATTTAGAATATTTTACTTCATAGATATCAAAATGAATAGATGTAAAAATATTTTTATATAAAACTTTTTGACTAATAATTAATGCATCTTCATATTCATACCCATAATAACTTCCATATAATACATTTAAATTATTTCCTATATTAAATTCTGTATCACTAATATCTTGATTTTCTGTTAAAAGTTGTCCTGAATGTACTCGTTCTCCTGGCCAGACTATTGGAACCTGATGTATAAAAGTTCCTTGATTTGTTTTTTTATATTTTTGTAAATAATATGTAATTTCTCTATTAAATAAATCTCTAAGTACAATTTTATATGCAGTTACTTTAGTAATAATTCCTTCTTGATAAGCACGTAATAAATTAGACGTTTTTGAAGCAAGAATAGATTCAAATCCAGTTAAAATATATGGTTTATTTCGATAAATTAATGGAACAGCTTGTGTTTGCATTCTTGCCCCCATTAAACATCTAGTAGGATCATTATAAAATAAAAATGGAATTAAATTTTCTGTATAAGAAAGTAAATTACTCGGATTAATTTTATAAGAAGTATCTGAAATATTAGCTTTAGATTTAATTTCTCCTTTTTCAAATGTTATAATATTAGTATATTTATTTAATAGAGATTGTTTTCGTGTAATTAAATTTTCAAATGAAACATGAAAACTTTCTTGTTCAAAAGTATTTAAAAATTTTGAACCAGAACGTAATTTTTTATTTGGATAAATTAAGGTTTCAATATTACCATCTTTATTAATTCGAGCATTGCTTGCTAGTGCTCCTACTAACCCACTTGAAGGACCCTCATTTGTATCTAAAATACAAATTTTACCTAATTGGCTAGGACGTACTTCTCTAACAGCTACTCCAGCTTTAGTTTGCGTTAAACTTCCAGGTCCAATACTACTAATTCGTACTTTATGCATTAATTCTGAAGCAGAATTAACTTCTTCTAAATATTGAATTAAGGGGTTAACTGTTAAAAGTTCTTTAATCGAAATTTTATTTTTATTAAATATTTCCTTTAAATTTTCTATTAAAAGATAAATATTAACAAACTTATAATTAGATAAAAGATTTAAAATCTTAAAAAGTTTATTTGGTAAAATATATTCAAGATGTGAAGAAATTAGATGTCCTAAAGATTCAACTTTTCTATTTCCAAAATGATCTAAATCATTTAAAGTTCTTTTTTTAAATTTTAAATCTAATAAAAAATCGATAATAGAAATTAAATCTTGTCCTAATAAAGTATAAGAAGTTTCTAAAAAATTTCCTATTCTATTTATTAAGTGTTCTTTTAAAGATATAATATTTTTAGAAAAATTTAATTTATTTTTTAAATAGTTTAAATTTAATTCAGGATTCAAAATATTTAATAACACTCTTAATTTTTCAAGTTCTTTTATATCTTTGGAATTAAAATAATAAAAATTTTTAGAATTTAATAATAAGGTCTTAAATAGTTTAGTATTTCCATATCGTGAGAAAGAACTAATATAAGTATTATTCAGTCCTAAAAAATATAAAAAATTAATTAAATTAACTTTTTTATTAAAACTATTATAAATAAAAATACCTTCTTCGTGTAACTCAATAAAATATTTAGAAAACTCATTACCATCTCTTAATAATAATTTACCTGGAATATATGGATTTAATAAAGATTTATTTCCTGTATAATATTTTAATGACTGTAATGAATTATATAAATATGTTTTAGTATAATTACTATTTAAATGATTATTTAATAAAGAATTAATTAATAATCTTTTATCTTGAAGAACACAATTATACCCAAAAAGACTTTCAAATAATTGACCTAAATTCATTCTAGAAGGTACTCCTAAAGGACCTGTAATAATATCTGGATATTGAGATAATACATTATAAGGTAAATCTGCTTCTTCTGCAATATTTGAAATTACTCCTTTATTACCATGACGTCCACATAATTTATCTCCAATTTGTAACATACGTTGTTTTGCAACAAAAATTCTTAAAGTTAAGTAATTTTGAACAGTAGAAGTACTTACTTTATTTTTAATAGCAAATAATTCAGTTTTTATTACACGACCTGATTTTCCTACTGGTACTGAAATAGATTTATCTTGAATTTGTCTTAAAGTTGTTCCAAATAATGAATATACTAATTCAGAAAAAGGAGAATCTTCTAAAGTTAAATTAGAAACAGATATTTTAGAAATTAAAATATCTCCATCTAATACTTTAGATCCTTCTTTGATAATTCCTAACTCATCTAGATGTCTTTTTTGATAAGAACTTCGTTTTGGAAGATCTAAGGTACTATATTCAGGAGTATCTATAGGATATTTAGAATATTTTACTTCATAGATATCAAAATGAATAGATGTAAAAATATTTTTATATAAAACTTTTTGACTAATAATTAATGCATCTTCATATTCATACCCATAATAACTTCCATATAATACATTTAAATTATTTCCTATATTAAATTCTGTATCACTAATATCTTGATTTTCTGTTAAAAGTTGTCCTGAATGTACTCGTTCTCCTGGCCAGACTATTGGAACCTGATGTATAAAAGTTCCTTGATTTGTTTTTTTATATTTTTGTAAATAATATGTAATTTCTCTATTAAATAAATCTCTAAGTACAATTTTATATGCAGTTACTTTAGTAATAATTCCTTCTTGATAAGCACGTAATAAATTAGACGTTTTTGAAGCAAGAATAGATTCAAATCCAGTTAAAATATATGGTTTATTTCGATAAATTAATGGAACAGCTTGTGTTTGCATTCTTGTCCCCATTAAACATCTAGTAGGTTCATTATAGAATAATATTGGTATTAAATTTTCTNTTAAAGTTAAGTAATTTTGAACAGTAGAAGTACTTACTTTATTTTTAATAGCAAATAATTCAGTTTTTATTACACGACCTGATTTTCCTACTGGTACTGAAATAGATTTATCTTGAATTTGTCTTAAAGTTGTTCCAAATAATGAATATACTAATTCAGAAAAAGGAGAGTCTTCTAAAGTTAAATTAGAAACAGATATTTTAGAAATTAAAATATCTCCATCTAATACTTTAGATCCTTCTTTGATAATTCCTAACTCATCTAGATGTCTTTTTTGATAAGAACTTCGTTTTGGAAGATCTAAGGTACTATATTCAGGAGTATCTATAGGATATTTAGAATATTTTACTTCATAGATATCAAAATGAATAGATGTAAAAATATTTTTATATAAAACTTTTTGACTAATAATTAATGCATCTTCATATTCATACCCATAATAACTTCCATATAATACATTTAAATTATTTCCTATATTAAATTCTGTATCACTAATATCTTGATTTTCTGTTAAAAGTTGTCCTGAATGTACTCGTTCTCCTGGCCAGACTATTGGAACCTGATGTATAAAAGTTCCTTGATTTGTTTTTTTATATTTTTGTAAATAATATGTAATTTCTCTATTAAATAAATCTCTAAGTACAATTTTATATGCAGTTACTTTAGTAATAATTCCTTCTTGATAAGCACGTAATAAATTAGACGTTTTTGAAGCAAGAATAGATTCAAATCCAGTTAAAATATATGGTTTATTTCGATAAATTAATGGAACAGCTTGTGTTTGCATTCTTGCCCCCATTAAACATCTAGTAGGATCATTATAAAATAAAAATGGAATTAAATTTTCTGTATAAGAAAGTAAATTACTCGGATTAATTTTATAAGAAGTATCTGAAATATTAGCTTTAGATTTAATTTCTCCTTTTTCAAATGTTATAATATTAGTATATTTATTTAATAGAGATTGTTTTCGTGTAATTAAATTTTCAAATGAAACATGAAAACTTTCTTGTTCAAAAGTATTTAAAAATTTTGAACCAGAACGTAATTTTTTATTTGGATAAATTAAGGTTTCAATATTACCATCTTTATTAATTCGAGCATTGCTTGCTAGTGCTCCTACTAACCCACTTGAAGGACCCTCATTTGTATCTAAAATACAAATTTTACCTAATTGGCTAGGACGTACTTCTCTAACAGCTACTCCAGCTTTAGTTTGCGTTAAACTTCCAGGTCCAATACTACTAATTCGTACTTTATGCATTAATTCTGAAGCAGAATTAACTTCTTCTAAATATTGAATTAAGGGGTTAACTGTTAAAAGTTCTTTAATCGAAATTTTATTTTTATTAAATATTTCCTTTAAATTTTCTATTAAAAGATAAATATTAACAAACTTATAATTAGATAAAAGATTTAAAATCTTAAAAAGTTTATTTGGTAAAATATATTCAAGATGTGAAGAAATTAGATGTCCTAAAGATTCAACTTTTCTATTTCCAAAATGATCTAAATCATTTAAAGTTCTTTTTTTAAATTTTAAATCTAATAAAAAATCGATAATAGAAATTAAATCTTGTCCTAATAAAGTATAAGAAGTTTCTAAAAAATTTCCTATTCTATTTATTAAGTGTTCTTTTAAAGATATAATATTTTTAGAAAAATTTAATTTATTTTTTAAATAGTTTAAATTTAATTCAGGATTCAAAATATTTAATAACACTCTTAATTTTTCAAGTTCTTTTATATCTTTGGAATTAAAATAATAAAAATTTTTAGAATTTAATAATAAGGTCTTAAATAGTTTAGTATTTCCATATCGTGAGAAAGAACTAATATAAGTATTATTCAGTCCTAAAAAATATAAAAAATTAATTAAATTAACTTTTTTATTAAAACTATTATAAATAAAAATACCTTCTTCGTGTAACTCAATAAAATATTTAGAAAACTCATTTAAAAGTAATTGAGCACTATAAATATCTTCTCCATATTTTCTTCGAAAATTAAAATATACCCCATTATGACGGATCATTTTAGAAACTAATCCTCTTTTCATTCCATTTAAAATAAAATTTCCTTGTAAATCTGTATATGGAAGATCTATTAAATGACAATACATAATTATATATTTATTTAAATTTTTAATTATAATTTTTAAAGGTACTATAACTTGTATTTTTGGGGTTTTTTCTTCCACTGCATTAATATTAGAATCAGTTACTTTACTAACTTTAAATTTTAAATGTTCTGGTAAAAATTTAAACTCAATAACATTATTTTTAGTTTTTGTACTAATAGGAAAAAAAGTTTTAAGAGATTTAATTATAGAAAGTTTTAATAATGTTTCATATTCATTATAAAATGTTTCTATATTTTTAACTGAATGTAAATTAATGGCACTGTAATTCATTTTTTTAGAGTATTTTATATATTAATATTTAAATATTATTAAAGTGTATATTTATTATAATTGTAGTAGCTTATCCAATACTTTCTTCTGTTCTCATTGCAATTAATAATGGAATTTCTGCTCCAAATTCAAGAGGTAATTTTTCACATACTCCTGCACAAAATCCATAAATTAATAAGGCAACAGCAGTTTTTAAACTTATTCCTCTTTGTAATAATAAAAATAGATAATCTTCACTAATTTTTGAAATAGTTGCTTCTTGTTGAACAGCTGCGGTATGATTATTAACTACTGTATATGGTAATGTAGTTACTAATGCATTTGATCCTATTAATAAAGAGTCGCATTCTGTATAATTAGATGCATAGTCAGCAGTCGCTCCTATTTCTACTAACCCTCTATAAACATTAACAGAATTATTTAAAGAAACACTTTTTGAGATAACTCTACTTTTAGTATTTTTTCCAATATGAATCATTTTTCCTCCTGTATCCGCTGTTTGCATACCAGATACATATGAAATAGAATAAAATTCACTATAAGAAGAAGTTCCTAAAAGAATTGTTGAAGGATATTTCCAAGTAATTGCAGACCCCATTTCAACTTGTGTCCATTCTAACCCAGCACCTTCCATACAAATTCCTCGTTTAGTAGTAAAATTATATAATCCACCTTCTCCAATTTGATTTCCTCGATACCAATTTTGTACCGTAGAATATTTAACAGTAGCGTACTTTTTAACAATAATTTCTACAATAGCAACATGTAATTGTGATTCTGTAAATAATGGTGCAGTACACCCTTCTAAATAAGTTACAGAAGAATTTTCTTCTGCAATTAATAAAGTTCTTTCAAATTGAGCAAAATTTTCAGAATTTGTTCTAAAATAAGTAGATAAATCAAAATTACAAGCTGTATCTTTAGGAATATAACAAAAAGAACCTTCACTAAATACAGCTGTATTTAATGCTGAAAAGAAATTATCTTCTATAGATACAACAGTTCCTAAATAACGTTTTATTAAATAAGGTACTTCTTTGATAGCTTTAAATAATGGTAAAAAAATGACTCCTGTTTTTGCTAAAAAAGGCCCCATTTGATTACTAATTGAAACACTATCAAAAATAACATCCATTGCAGCATTAGTAACTTCTTGTTTATCTTTAAACGGTAATCCTAATTTTAAAAATGCTGATTCTAATTTTTGTTTAGTAGATTCATCATATAAATTTTTAGGAGCTGAAAAATATGAAATTTCATCATAATTAATTTCAGGTACTTCAAAAAAGCTCCAATCAGGTTGTCTTAATTCATGTAATTTAGAAAGAGCTTTTTGTCTAAAATTTTGAATAAATATAGGCTCTTCTTGTTTAACTGAAATATTTTGAATTGTATTTTGATTTAATCCTCCTATAATTTGTTCTATATCTAGCTCAGTTTTAAATCCATAAGGATAATCTTGAGTTACAATTTCTCCTAATTTCATTTTAAAATATAAAATAAATAACTATAATAATTAATAACCTCGTATTACCTTTATAGGCTCATTTAAAGTCCGTCGTGTATACCAATTTCACCACGTTCCCTATAATACTCTAGTATGTATATTGAAACCCATTAGGTGACACTCAGATTCGAACTGAGGGTCAAGGATTTGCAGTCCCCTGCCTTTCCTCTTGGCTATGTCACCTTTAGTTTTTTTTTAGTTATAAAGGGCGAATGACGGGAGTTGAACCCGCAATACATGGAACCACAACCCATTGCCTTAACCGTTAGGCTTCATCCGCCTCCTATATTTATTGAGTGAGATTTTGTTATTAAATCAGTTACTAATCCCTACTCTATAAGAGTAAGAGATCATTAAATTTAAACATTGCTTCTCTTGGATAAATAGGTCTTAAAATAAGAATTTTTAAAGAAGAATAACAGAGTTTATGAGCACATTCTAAGTTTGTATCCCCTTCTTTTTCTAACATCCCACTTCTTTCAATTAAATTACGTTTGATTAGGGAAATTATATTAAATTTTAAAGGATTTATATGAATAAGATCTCCAGGACGTAATTGAAAACTAGGGCTCTTTATTAAAGAATAATTAACAAAAATATGTCCATGAGTAATTCATTGACGTCCTTGTTGAATTGAACTAGAAACCCCTATTCTAAATAGGGTGGCATCTAAACGCATTTCTAGTAACAGAAGTAAATTAATTCCAGAAGGACCTGGCATACGTTGTGTTAACTCCAGATAATTTTTTAATTGTCGATTAGTTACCCCATAATTAAAACGTACTTTTTGTTTTTCTTCTAATCTTTCTCCATAGGCAGAAATAGGTTTTTTAAGAGTTCCTATTTGAGAGTTAACTTTTGTTGAAAACCCGGGTAAACAATGTGTACGAAGTCTTCGGATCACATGAAGTTTTGGTCCTAAATATCTTACCATACCTGACGATTTAAGAGTTAAACGAAATGAATAATAAATAATGTGAAAATATGAATTGAATAGTATATTTAGCTGACGAAGGGAATCGAACCCCCAACCTACTGATTACAAGTCAGTTGCTCTTCCGTTGAGCCACGTCAGCTTTTCTTTTAAATTTTTTAAATAAAGGTTCAAGTCCTCGAATTAACAGTGAAGATATGCTAAAAATATTACTATTCTTACACAATCTTACTATATAGTAAATAGTCTTTTTACATTCTTACTCGTTTTAAACGACAAGAACACTCATCTTAAAGTGAATTTCCCGCTTATATGCATTCAGCGGTTAATTTTACTAAACTTAGCTACCCAGCGGATACCTTTGGTAAGATAACTGGTAGACCAGCGGTTTAATTTTCTCGGTCCTCTCGTACTAGAGAAAAACTTTTCAGTGTTCTAACGTCTACACCGGATACGGACCGAACTGTCTCACGACGTTCTGAACCCAGCTCACGTGCCGCTTTAATGGGCGAACAGACCAACCCTTAAGACATGCTACTGCCTTAGGATGCGACGAGCCGACATCGAGGTGCCAAACCTCCCCGTCAATAGGAACTATCAGGGGAGATCAGCCTGTTATCCCTAGAGTAACTTTTATCCGTTTAGCGACGGCCTCACCACTTAGAACCGTCGGAACACTAAGACCGACTTTCGTCCCTGTTCGATTTGTAAATCTTACAGTCAAGCTTTTTTATATCTTTACACGCATAAATCGATTGCTGACCGATTTGAAAAAACCTTTGTGCACCTCCGTTACTTTTTAGGAGGCGACCGCCCCAGTCAAACTACCTATTTGAAACTGTTTGATAACTGGTTAACAGAATTATCATTAGAATTTCAAAACTAATAGAGTGGTATCTCAAGGATGACTCTACAACTTCCTAAAAAGTTGTTTCTTAATCTCCCACTTATCCTGCGCAATTAACTTTAAAATTCAATTTCAAACTGCAGTAAAGCTTCATAGGGTCTTTCTGTCCTGGTGTAGATAGTCTGCATCTTCACAGACACTTCTATTTCGCCGAATTTATCTCTAAGACAGTGCCCAAGTCGTTACGCCTTTCGTGCGGGTCGGAAATTACCCGACAAGGAATTTCGCTACCTTTGGACCGTTATAGTTACAGCCGCCGTTTACCGGGGCTTCAAAAAAAAGCTTCTCTGTAATTTAGATAACTTTCTTTTTTAACCTTCCGGCACTGGGCAGGCGTCAGCCTCCATACATCGTCGTTAGACTTCGCGGAGACCTGTGTTTTTGATAAACAGTCGCTCGGGCCTTTTTATAACCCTACAAGGGTATCCTTTCTCCCAAAGTTACAGGATCAATTTGCCGAGTTCCTTAGAGATAAGTTATTCGTCCCCCATAGTACATTTATACTTACCTACTTGTGTCAGTTTTAGTACGGGCACACCTATTTTAACACAAAACAGCTTTTCTAGCAGACGCCATTTACACATTAAATGGTTGAACTTAAGTTCAACTAACTACTCTAACCATCCTTAGCATTTTAAATGTATCTGGGCATCTGGTCACTTATTGCACAAATAAGGTATGGTACAGGAATATTAACCTGTTACCCATCAATTACACAATACATCTCATTTTAGGCCCCGACTAACCCTACGTGGAATATCCGTAGCGTAGGAAACCTTAGGTATTAGGGGTATTAGATTTTCACTAATAATTTTGCTACTTAAGCCGAGATTCTCACTACTGCTTCGTTCACATTAACTTTCGTTGTTGCTTTATCCTACTGCAGTACGCTCCCCTACCGAATTAGAGGAAGTATATTTCTCTAATTCCCATGGCTTCGGTAAAGTATTTATTTCCTAGAATTTTTGGCGCAGAGTCATTAACCCAGTGAGCTATTACGCACTCTTTAAAGGATTGCTGCTTCTAAGCCAACCTTCTGGCTGTCTAAACAACTCTACTTCCTTTTAAACTTAATACTTATTAAGGTACCTTAGCCTTTGGTCTGGGCTGTTTCCCTTTTGACTTTTGAGCTTATCCCCAAAAGTCTCACTTATCATAAATATTCTAATGGTGTTCTGAGTTTGTATCCACTAGGTACCGAAAACTCGGCCCATGCCGAAACAGTGCTTTACTCCCACTAGATTTTAATTGATAGCTGCGCCTACACGCATTTTGGGGAGAACCAGCTAGCTCCGAATTCGTTTGGCATTTCACCGCTAACCACACCTCCTCCGATGATTTTGCAGCATCAACCGGTTCGAGCCTCCACACAGTTTTATCTGTGCTTCACTCTGGACATGGTTAGATCATCCGGGTTCGGGTCCATAACAATAAACACACGCTACTATGTAGCTCGCTTTCACTCTGGCTTCGATTATTTAGATATCTTAACCTTTTGCTTAAATTGTCATGACTCCTCGGCTCCTTCTTCAACAGGCACACAGTCAGGCCCTTTTGACCCTTCTATTGTTTGTAGGCATAGAGTTTCATGTTCTTTTCACTCCCCTTTCGGGGTTCTTTTCACCTTTCCCTCACGGTACTAGTTCACTATCGGTTACTCACGAGTATTTAGTCTTACGAGGTGGCCCTCGTCTATTCAGGCGGGAATTCACGTATCCCACCTTACTTAATAGACAAAACATTTGTGGATTAAATTACAAATGTTTTTTATTCCGTTTCGTTCGCCACTACTAAGGAAATCGTTGTTACTTTTTATTCCTCTGGGTACTAAGATGATTCAGTTCCCCAGGTTATCTTCTTTTAAATATTTAAAAGATCAAGGGGTTACCCCATTCGGAAATCTTCTGGTCATTGCGTCTAGTCAGCTTTCAGAAGCGTTTCGTCGACTTGCACGTCCTTCTTCGTCTGTGAGTACCAAGGCTTCCACTCTATGCCCTTAATTCTTGAACCTCTTACAGCAATACATATGAAATAACCAATTTACTTGGTTAGAGCGGGGAACGGAATCGAACCGTTGACCTTCGGGTCATGAGCCCGACGAGCTACCTAACTGCTCCACCCCGCCAAAAAGGGTTAGCCTACAGGCTGGCTTGTTCATAAAGATGAGCCAGAAGGGATTCGAACCCCTGACCTTGTGGTCCGTAGCCACACGCTCTAATCCACTGAGCTACAAGCTCTACAAGCTCTTTTATGTCAAACTTTATTGGCTATTTATTATTAATAAGAGATAGGTAGTTAGCTCAGCGGTAGAGCATCTGCCTTACAAGCAGAAAGTCATTGGTTCAATTCCAATACTACCTAAATACAACTAAACTATATCTATTTAGGGTCTATCGTCTAAGGGATTAGGACAGAAACCTTCTAAGTTTCTAATGTAGGTTCGACTCCTGCTGGACTCACTTATAGTTTCTAGATAACTTACACGGACGTGGCGAAATAGGTAGACGCGCTAGATTTAGGCTCTAGTGGGATTCCCATGAGAGTTCGAATCTCTCCGTTCGTATATAAAGTAATACAGGAGAGTAAGTTTTTTATGTAAAGGGATAAAAAGTTCTCCTCAGGTTGGGGTTGAACCAACGACCCCTCGGTTAACAGCCGAGTGCTCTAACCACTGAGCTACTGAGGAACACACATTATATATAATAGAGGACCTGCCCAGGGGGTATAGCTTAGGTGGTAGAGCGTAACCTTTGCAAGGTTAAAGTCAGCGGTTCGAGTCCGCTTACCTCCAACTCCAAAACATAAACTATAATAAATTACTTAATTTAATTCCCTTAAACGTTTAAATATAAAAGTTCTGGAAGTTTTCTACGAGTTTGATCCTGGCTCAGGATGAACGCACAAGACGTGCCTAACACATGCAAATCGAATGAAAACAATAATTAATTATTGTTTTCATGGTGAACGGGTGAGTAACACATAAGAATCAGCTTTTAGATAAGGCATAAAAGAGTAATATCTTGGTAATTCCTTATATGCGCAGCAGTGCTTAAAAAGGGGAGTCCCGTCTAAAAACGAGCTTATGCCTGATTAGCTAGTTGGCGAGTTAAAAGCTCACCAAGGCGAAGATCAGTAGCTGGCCTGAGAGGGCGGCCAGCCACATTGGGACTGAGACACGGCCCAAACTCCTACGGGAGGCAGCAGTGGGGAATCTTCTGCAATGGGCGCAAGCCTGACAGAGCGGCGTCGTGTGAAGGAAGAAGGCCTGAAATAGGTTGTAAACTTCTTTTACTGAGTAATGAATAATGACAACGCAGTAAAAAAGTATCGGCTAACTCCGTGCCAGCAGCCGCGGTAATACGGGGGATGCAAGCGTTATCCGGAATCACTGGGCGTAAAGCGTCTGTAGGTGGTTTAGTGTGTTCTTAGTTAAATTATGAAGCTTAACTTCATGAAAAGTAAGAAAACTATTAGACTTGAGTACGATAGGGGTAAGAGGAATTCTTCGAGAAGTAGTGAAATGCGAAGATACGAAGGAGAAGATCATAAGCGAAGGCTTCTTACTGGGTCGTAACTGACACTGAGAGACGAAAGCTAGGGGAGCGAATGGGATTAGATACCCCAGTAGTCCTAGCTGTAAACGATGGATATTCGGTGCCGGAAATTTTATTAGAACATTTCGGTACCCTAGCTAACGCGTTAAATATCCCGCCTGAGGAGTACGCTCGCAAGGGTGAAACTCAAAGGAATTGACGGGGGCTCGCACAAGCGGTGGAGCATGTGGTTTAATTCGATGCAAAGCGAAGAACCTTACCAGGGCTTGACAGTATGTATAAAAGTCTTAATGGACTATTTTATAAAATACATATACAGGTGGTGCATGGCTGTCGTCAGCTCGTGTCGTGAGGTGTTGGGTTAAGTCCCGCAACGAGCGCAACCCTTGTTCGGAGTTATAAGTAAATTTAATTATTCTTCGAAAACTGCCTAAACATAATAATGTAGGAGGAAGGCGAGGATGACGTCAAGTCATTATGCCCCTTATGCTCTGGGCTACACACGTGCTACAATGGGAGGTACAATAAAAAGGTCTCTTCGTAAGAAGAGATTAAAGAAAATAAACCCTCTCTTAGTTCGGATCGTAGACTGCAACTCGTTTACGTGAAGTTGGAATCGCTAGTAATCGCCGGTCAGACATACGGCGGTGAATATGTTCTCGAGCCTTGTACACACCGCCCGTCACGCCACGGGAATTAATCTATCTGGAAATCTTTGTTAAGAGATGATGGAAAGATCGATAACTGGGGTGAAGTCGTAACAAGGTAGCTGTACTGGAAGGTGCAGCTGGATAAACTACATAGAAGGTTGTAAGGATAAACAAAAAAAGAAAAGTGGCCCGGCGGCCAATAGCAAACATGAACCACTCCAAACCATTCCGACTTTGGTTGTGAAAAAGTTTTACGGCAAAAGTACTGTTAGTAAGCACTAATGGGAGAATAGCAAGGTGCTGGGCGAGATAGAAATAAAAAAGGGGCCGTTAGCTCAGTGGTAGAGCGCACCCCTGA